>CAUJGJ010000277.1:1760900-1778400 GCA_963170055.1 Halisarca cf. caerulea | reverse complement strand
AGAGGCTTCACTGCTCCCCATTTTACATACATAGGAGGTGTACATCACACAGCCGCAGTGCATACATAGGAGGTGTACATCACACAGCCGCAGTGCATACATAGGAGGTGTACACCACACAGCCGCAGTGCATACATAGGAGGTGTACATCACACAGCTGCAGTGCATACATAGGAGGTGTACACCACACAGCCGCAGTGCATACATAGGAGGTGTACACCACACAGCCACAGTGCATACATAGGAGGTGTACATCGCACAGCCACAGTGCATACATAGGAGGTGTACACCACACAGCCGCAGTACATACATAGGGGGTGTACATCACACAGCCACAGTGTATACATAGGAGGTGTACATCACACAGCCACAGTGCATACGATGATGTACGACGGAACAGACAATTTTAGTCCCAAGTTTCGGGTACTCCACTTGGACTTACAGCTGCCTTTTCCAGTAAGTGTCCAATGAAATGCATCACAACACCAATTCGAACATAACCAATGCAGAACTCCTCCCTAAACTGTGGACGGTTGCAGAAATCTACACTGGGTTCGATGAATGCCTGCAGCTGGTATAGCGACTCCTCTACTCCGTTTTTCACCACTGATAGGAGATTGGAACTGTGAACCTCAAGTTCAATCTGCCCTGGTCTCTGAGCTGCTGAGAGAACTTGCTCCACAACCGACAAAGAATCTGAAGGCACAAAGCATGCATTGTGTACGTGCGTGCGTGCGTTTGTGTGTGTGTATGTGTGTATGTGAATGTGTGCATGTGGTATGTATGTGCGGATACAACTGTGTGTGTACGTATATACAGTACATACATGTGCAGTGTATGCATGCAACACACACACACACACACACACACACACACACACACACACACACACACGTTCACTCACCTGAAAACGACTTCTTGAGGTGAGTGAGGTGGTACTCCGTGTGAGACTTTGTCACACTCTTGGCCAGCAATCGAATGTCACTATGCGCAGAACCAAGTGCACCACATGCTTAGCATGTACAGCAGTGAATACTGAGCACACACACACACAGTGTGTACAGTAGTGAGTACAAAGTACACACACACAGCATGTACAGTAGTGAATACAGAGCACACACACACAGCATGTACAGTAGTGAGTACAGAGCACACACATACAGCATGTACAGAAGTGAATACAGAGCACACACACACAGCGTGTACAATAAAATCTCGATAATTAGAATCATGAATATCAGATTAACTGGCTTAATTCACACATCGTTGAATGTATCATTCCAAATGTATAGAATACACATGTATTTGGTTGGTTAATTAACACTTATGGATAATTATGTCTTTCTTACAGGAAAATGAAGGGTCTAATTAATGAGATTTTTACTGTGCATTCGTAAATATATGTACATACACACAGTACAGGACATCCGGTACAGTCTGTACTGTACATACGGTACAGTCTGTACGGTGCATCCGGTACAGTCTGTACTGTACTGCATCTGTTAACGGATGAGTACTACGGCAACTAACTGTGCAAACCGCAAGGGGCTGTACGTACACGGTTAACACACTGCACCAAATACTTCAAAGTACACAGAAGCCCTACAAACAGGTACACTTGTGTTTTGGAGTACACTGATTCCTTGCAGCATCACAATACAATTAATTACAATTGAAAACTTCACAAGAAGGAGACAAATATATCAGACTGCAGGACTTCATTGACACTGCGTCAATCCCCAGTAATTCACAAGCTCTATACATAATTTATATTGTATGCATGCCCTATATACGTACGTATATTATGATTAGCGCTTAAAGCTATTTATCGCACATGCCAATGAACCACAACAGAGTGCAGTGAACAGTGGGGAACATTCCACCAGCTAAAAGAAAAGGGTCACAACAAATGATTTAGGTTCTGAGGAAATTCTGTCTAGACTGTGTGACACCAAATGTCAAATTCTCGCTTACTTAACTTTTGTGCCTCTACAGATATATGATTGTTTATGCTGTGTGTGTGCGTGCGTGCGTGTGTGTGTGTGCATGGGCATGTACATGTACATGTGTGTGTGTGTATGTACATGTGCGTGAATGTGTGTGTGTGTGTGTGTGTGTGTGTGTGTGTGTGTGTGTGTGTGTGTGTGTGTGTGTGTGTGTGTGTGTGTGTGTGTGTGTGCATGTGCATGTGCATGTGTATGCGTGTGTGTGTGTGTGTGTGTGTGTGTGTGTGTGTGTGTGTGTGTGTGTGTGTGTGTGTGTGTGTGTGTGTGTGTGTGTGTGTGTGTGTGTGTGTGTGTGCATGTGTGTATGTGTATGTGTACGTGTGTGTGTGCGTGTGTGTGCGTGTGTGTGTGTGTGTGTGTGTGTGCGTGTGTGTGTGTGTGTGTGTGTGTGTAAAACTATTTAGGTGGTGTGGAGGGGTGACAGCAACACCAACTCCAGGGAAAGAATCTGATGATAAACAATTATGCACTCTTCCCCTTCAAAGTAAGTAGACATGTGCTCACACCTACGTACAGTGGAATTCGCTTAATAAGTGCCTGGTTTAGTACATACTCCTGGATAGTATATAAGTACTCCTCATTCTGTCCCTGTGTATACCTCATGTACATAAACCAGCCCTGATAGTAAGTACCTGGTTTAGTACGTACGTACTCCTGGATAGTAAGTACTCCTCGTTCTGTCCCTGTGTATACCTCATGTACATTAACCAACCCTGATAGTAAGTACCTGGTTTAGTACGTACTCTTGGATGGTAAGTACTCCTTATTCTGTCCCTGTGTATACCTCATGTACATAAACCAGCCCTGATAGTAAGTACCTGGTTTAGTACGTACTCCTGGATAGTAAGTACTCCTCGTTCTGTCCCTGTGTATACCTCATGTACATAAATCAACCCTGATAGTAAGTACCTGGTTTAGTACATACATACGTACTCCTGGATGGTAAGTACTCTTCATTCTGTCCCTGTGTATACCTCATGTACATAAACCAACCCTGATAGTAAGTACCTGGTTTAGTACATACTCCTGGATAGTAAGTGCTCCTCATTCTGTCCCTGTGTATACCTCATGTACATAAACCAACCCTGACAGTAAGTAACTCTGATAATAAGTACTGACAATGTGTCCCCTTTCGAGGTACGTACTAAGCAAGTTTCCCCGTACATCACATCACTTACTGTGCCAGTTTTGTGCCTGGAACCATGGTCTCTATGGCATGGAGTTTGCAGAAGACCTTGTCCAGCGCATGCACCAGGACCTGGGAGTTGAGGCTCTTCACTTCGCGGGCAAGATGCTCCTCCATGACGCTGATGTATTCCTTCAGAGAATCAGTGACAAATGTGGCCAGTTGCTCCCTGGCAGCATGTACTCTCCTCTTTGCTACTTCTGCTTCTTGACCACTTGTATAGACGAGAAAGACAAGAATGTGTAATATGAAAACACAAACACTATATTTGGTGTTTTTTTTTGTGGAAATCACTGGATTTTTGAGAAGTTAATACCAAACAAGAATTATAGTGGGCATTTTTCGAGGGGTAAAAAAATCATTGTTTTCATGGTTGGGAAGGAACCATGAAATGTTTACCCACAACAGTTAGTATTACCGTAAGTTTTAATATCCTTTTGGCATGAACCATCAATATTTTTACCATGAATAATCTGAATTTTTTGCGTTCACAAATTTGACCCCTTGAAAAATACCCACTACAGTCAGAACTCACTTATCAGCACGCATTCCCTCTGGATGAAATTGCAGATAAAAAGAGGGAACCGGATAGATGAGGGAGAAGTAGAATAGTGTACAGTAGGATTATTGCAGATTTGTTCTAATAGATACTGCTGTGGAAGGTGAGGGAACTGGATATCTGAGGTGCGGATAAGTGAGGTCTCACTATATTTGTACATATGTATGTATGTATGTGCTCACCTCTTGCGCTGGTCTTGCTGTTTGAGGATGAACAGCTTCTCAAAGGCAGCCACCAGACCCTGCATGCTGCTGAGGTAGCCACTAGTTGTGATGTTCACCACACGAAGAATATCCTGCGATGTGACGTGGATTAGAAAACAGATATCAGGTACAGAAGAACTTGCTCAGTAAGTACCTGGTTTAGTACACACTCCTGGATGGTAAGTACTCCTCATTCTGTCCCTGTGTATACCTCATGTACATAAACCAACCCTGGTAGTAAGTACCTGGTTTAGTACATACTCCTGGATTGTAAGTACTCCTCATTCTGCCCCTGTGTATGCCTCATGTACATAAACCAACCCTGATAGTAAGTACCTGGTTTAGTACATACTCCTGGATTGTAAGTACTCCTCATTCTGTCCCTGTGTATACCTCATGTACATAAACCAACCCTGATAGTAAGTACCTGGTTTAGTACACACTCCTGGATTGTAAGTACTCCTCATTCTGCCCCTGTGTATGCCTCATGTACATAAACCAACCCTGATAGTAAGTACCTGGTTTAGTACATACTCCTGGATTGTAA
Source organism: Halisarca cf. caerulea (assembly GCA_963170055.1). NCBI lineage: Eukaryota > Metazoa > Porifera > Demospongiae > Chondrillida > Halisarcidae > Halisarca > Halisarca cf. caerulea. The sequence continues at coordinate 1,773,899 of CAUJGJ010000277.1, read as the reverse complement.
GTACTCCTCATTCTGTCCCTGTGTATACCTCATGTACATAAACCAACCCTGATAGTAAGTACCTGGTTTAGTACGTACTCCTGGATTGTAAGTACTCCTCATTCTGTCCCTGTGTATGCCTCATGTACATAAACCAACCCTGACAGTAAGTATCTCTGATAATAAGTACTGATTTTGTGTCCCCTTTGAGTTATGTACTGAGCAAGTTTCACTATAGTCTTATGGCACCTAGTATCTTGTGATGTGATGTGAACAAGCAAACAATAATTGTTTACTTGTTTGCTGTTTGTTTGTTTGTTTTGTGTATCTTGATCTACCAAATTAGCTACACACTACTCACCCCTTCCACCTTGGTTGCCATGGCTAGTTCCCGCTTCAATTTCTTTTGGAAACTGGAATTGAACAACACAGATCCAAGCATTACCATGTCTTCCACACGTACGTACATACATGCACACATCCCACACACATTACAATCTGGTTGCGTAATTCAGAAACGAGTGTAATAACTGTACATTCCGTCTCTGTACGAAGTCTGCATGAAGCTGTCGGTATGCGGCCAAACTAGATTCCTAAGAAGCCTAGTTGACTCAAGGGACATGTGCACTGCACTCGCAGAACGTGCAACTATTATGTTTTCCACCAACTGATTAACTTCCCATTAATCACAAAAAGAAGTCCCATCAATTAATTCAAATAACTCCGTCATGGCAAGTCCATTTGGCTAAGTTCGTCTCCATAGTTTCAATTAATGGTCATGTAAAATTAATTGATACTCTGTGATAAGGTAAAGGTGTGTAATTGATTGAAACAATGTGATAAGGGTGTGTAACAATGGAGGAAACAAGACAGCTTCATTCGAGTGCCATTTGCAGTCTAACTGACTTCTGACTTCCACATTGGTAGACAAGGAGTTGGCAGTTCAGCAAAATCACCACAAAACGAAAATAGCTCTTATGCTGGCATTTCTCTTCCACTTGATCCAGTAATGATGTTGTCTATACAGTTAAACCTCTCTAATCTGACAATCAATGGAGCTGGAAAAATGTTGGATTCAGAGGTTGTTGGATTACAGTATCTCTTATCACACCTTTGTGATGTTCTGATAAGAGAAAATGTCAGATCATAGAGTTGTCAGATTACAGAGGTTTCACTGTAGACCACATGTGATGTCTTAGTACAAACATAGCTAGCTCTGATGCACAGGCAGCCATTTTGTTTTGTTTTTGTATCATCCTTGCATATTAAGGGGTACTATTGTGCTACACACACACACACACACACACACACACACACACACACACACACACACACACACACACACACACACACACACACGCACGCACGCACGCACACACACAACTTACACACACACACACACACACACACACACACACACACACACACACACACACACACACACACACAAACCACCCCGGGCAAAACACTGTACAAGTCACACTGTACCTACTGATTCTGCACAGCAGTTAAAGGGCACTCACTTGCCAAGAAAACATCTGCAGAGGTGCTCGTAAGGCTCTTGGAGATCCAAAAGAAGTTCCACAGTTTCTTCAACATCCTCTGCAGTCAACTAGAGGAGGAAGAAACAGAGAGCGGGTTTAGAATACGAAGAAAATTGCTTAGCATGTATGCACCAAAAGGGGACACAAAATCAGTACTTATTATCAGAGGTACTTACCATCAGGAAATGTTTATGTACTATATGTATAGGAGGGGACAGAGTGAGAAGACTACCCAGGAGTATGTACTAACCCAGGTACGTACTTACATACTAGGCAAGTTCTACTGCAAACACAAAATTGCAACCTAGACGGTGGTTTTCAAGGATGACTCCTCATCCGTGAAGACCACAAGAATTCTGTACTGCAAAATTTTATGCTCATATGGTACACAATTGCCAGTACAGATTGACTTTCCTTTGCAAAATATTTTCATTAAATAACTACAGTAGAACTTGCTTAGTAAGCACTGTACCTGGTTTAGTACACACTCCTGGATAGTAGGTACTCCTCATTCTGTCCCTGTGTATACCTCATGTACACAAACCAACCCTGATAGTAAGTACCTGGTTTAGTACATACTCCTGGATAGTAAGTACTCCTCATTCTGTCCCCTTCTGTACACACAGTACATAAACATGTCCTGATAGTAGGTACCTCTGATAAGAATTACTGATTTTGTGACCCCTTCGAGGTACGTACTAAGCAAGTTTAACTGTACAGTCGAAGTTGTTCAGTAAGTACCACCAAGGGCCAACCAAAATGACCTCATGTACATAAACCAACCCTGATAGTGAGTACCTCTGATAAGAAGTACTGATCTTGTGACCCCTTCCAGGTACACTGCGCATACTAACCAAGTTCCACTGTACAGCATATACTGTAAAGCGCTAGGTCATTCTTATCATGGAAACTACCGTATAAATTTGCAACGATTTAAGTACAATATATATATGTATACTACCCAGGAGTATGTACTAACCCAGGTACGTACGTACTTACTAGGCAAGTTCTACTGCAAACACAAAATCGCAACCTAGACGGTGGTTTTCAAGGATGACTCCTCATCCGTGAAGACCACAAGAAATTTGTACTGCAAAATTTTATGCTCACATGGTACAATATATGTACGTATAGTTGTAAATAACATCATTTTGCAATCTTTTACATATACGTATGGTATACAAAATCTTTTCATGATTTATAGTATATGTGACAGAAGAATGTTAGCTCTACATACGTGCGTACATACATAGACCTATTAAATCCATTGGCACCATACAAGCCGTACTGTGCATACAGGCATGTACATGGTCACAGCAGCGACCACTCACTCGATGCTCAGACTCATCCAACCTGCTCTGTAAGATTCTCGACAGGTCTTTCATGATCTTCTCGCAATCCTGCCTGATGCCTTCAAAGGACTGTATGTGCTGGTATTGCTCAAGGAGGTGGCTAGCCTTGGTGTAGTAGTGCACTGCCTGACCGTATGCTTTCATGTCAATGCACTTCTTCAGACGTTTGGGGAGCTCAAAGAGAAACTGCAGCTGTTGTCAACAAGAGGGGTGTGTAGAGTAAACAACTGATGGCGTGTACTATTCCCAAAGTGCTGAACTTCGGCAACTGATTCATTTGAGGATTAGGGCAATTTGATGAAGGAACATTGAATTAAAATCTCACTTTGTAATCATAACATACTGTGTCCATTTTGCTAGCTTACTCAGGAGACTGACTCACACCCACATGCACACACACACACACACACACACACACACACACACACACACACACACACACACACACACACACACATACATACACCTTTTTCAGTAGATTATGCACTCCAGACAGTTTTGCAATCTGCTGTTTTCTCTTGGACAATGCTGAGTTGATGCTGTCACTAGAGTCTGTTATGTCACTCATTTTGTCTGCCAGGGCTCTCATCCTGTCCTCCATGCTTTGAAAATCAGATTTCATCTGATACCAAATTCAGGAGAGAAAGTACAGTATAAAGAGGAAAACCCTGTAATCTGACCACTCAATAATCTAACATTACAGTGGAATCTCTGAATAAATGACACTTTGGGAAGATGTTTTGTCCTGTGTAAGGAGGTTGTCCTCTTTGGGAGGGTATTGAAACTATAGGGAGAATGTACTTGGGGACCTCAAGCTGTGTCCTTTGTAGAGAGATTGTTCATATTTCAGAGTGTCCTCCATCAGAGGTTCCACAGTATTTCCATTGTGGCCATATTCTGAGGCAAGCTCACATAGACCAAGCTGCTCTTTCACTTTCTTTTAGGGACTACGTTATCACTTCATGGACCAGTGACGTACATATGTAGTCCTTTAAAGAACACAGAAAGATGTCTGGACTACATGGAAGTACTTCTAAGGTACGTACATACATATGTACAGGCACAACAAACACATGTGCATACTAAGTGGGACTCAATAATCCAACATTCCTTCTAATCTGACTATATTCTGAAGTACAGGTACCATAAAAAGTATACTAAGAGTCACTCGATAATCTGACAACCTCTGTAATCTGACACAATTTTGCTGCGCGCAGAGTGTCAGATTGTAGAGGTCCCACTGTACCTCACAACATCCCAACAAACAGGAACACTACTGAAATCTGTACTCTTTGACTCTTACATTCTTTATAGTGTCAGAGGCGGTGATGAACTTGGAGTGGTTCTCGTAGACAAGATGTTGCATGTCATTGTCCAGCTGCTTGATCTCTGCAATGTGGGGAGCAGGAACGATAAAGGGAATCCTCTTGAGAAACAAGGTGTGTGTGTGTGTGTGTGTGTGTGTGTGTGTGTGTGTGTGTGAACACATGCATGTATGTATCCATGTACACAGTGTCATATAAGCACACTGTCCCTGAACTCCAAGAGGGGTAAGATTCTATAATCTACCAAGTGAGGTGGGGGGGGGGGGGGGGGGGGCAGGACGAACAACACCCAGTAAATGAACCCTTGTAAATATATGTACTGTAGTCTCGTGTAGACAGATCCGCAACTTAGACTCTCCTTTACACACAAGGACTAAAGAGATTTGGGTTTGGCTACATGAGACTAAATATGCATGTGTGTGCACTTGGGATAGATGTGTGCAGGTAGTTGAGGTAGAGAGGAGGGTTGTGCCAAACACAACAAAGTCTTTGGTTCCAATAAAGAACTTCCACCACACTCACCATCGTTGAAAGTGCTCTGAAGTTTCAGTAACTCTGTCATTCTCTTCTCTCTTAGTAGCTTCCCCATGTAGGCGTCCACGTCGAAGTGCATCCCATTGATGTCAGTGGGATTAACGCTGGCTCCCTGTTCCCCATGGCCTAGACCATAGTATTGATGGAGGAGATTTCTACGTCTTCTGCGAAAACCAACATCCTCCTCTTGCTGACCTACACATGCACATTACAACATTACACACATTAAATGTGTAACACTCGTAGCAAACAAACACACACATACACACACACACACACACACACACACACACACACACACTCATGCACACGCACATGCACACACACACATGCATACACACACACACATACACACACACACACACACACACACACACACACACACACACACACACACACACACACACACACACACTGTTGACATACATTCATACATGTTAACAAATCATGTAGAATATATGCTACCACAAGCAAATAGTTTAAATTTCCTTCATTAGTGGAGAACATGAACTCATCACTCAAGAGCTATGCCATAAATATAAGCAGGAATACATGAGGTACATCAATAGGATGTATATCAATACAGTGTGTGTGAGAACCAGACGTAAGGAGGAGCAAGCACACATGTATACAATAAAATTATATAAACAGGTGATTGACAAACGTTTTTGAAAGAAATGAGAAGACTATCCATCTATCTTAATGGGTTGTCAGTCGAACGTAAAGGACTTTTCACTCCAATCATGACGAAAAGAACACAAAACGACCATTTACCATCCAGCTCCTGCTCTTCATCCAGCGGCACGACTTCAGCCATTTTCAGACGTTTTGTAACAAATTTCCTGTATTTAACTTCCGGTGTACCAACATCGTACATAGATACAATGATCGTACGTTATTTTCTTCAGAAATCCAACGTTCATTGTATTATCTCACTTGATTAGTCTATAGTACATTACTTGTGCCCTGGAAAGCACCTTTTCGTGCATAATAAACGCCAGAAAGCGACCTTTTACAGCTCATGGTCATGCTCTATCTATGCTTACACGGTACGACGTCTTGCGACACGTTGCAGACGTCACTTAAGATGGCCGAGGAAACCTTGTCTGCAAATCCTGACGATATGCCCCTTAAGCTTGCTTATCGCGGCGCCTTAGTGGGAGCTGTATTGGGAGATTGTCTTGGGAAGCCCTGGGAGCAATCCAGCTGGCTGAATACCTTTGATTTGGAACTAATAAAGAAGAAAATCCCTTCAAGGGTTGCTGATGGCTTGAAATTTAAGAAACCATTGCCTTATACTGACGACTCGGCCATGACATTAGCACTGGCGACTTCCATTGTGGAGTGTAATGGATTTGACGCTAGGGATGTAGCAAAGAAGTAAGCTTCGCTCTTGATATAGTAATATAATGCAAGATTGTATGAGCCTTAGTAGAGCTGCGAAATGATGAAAAATAAATGTCCAGTCCACATTTCATGCACATGGGACTCGAGTTATAGGTAGTCCGGAGTATCCAGACCAAAAATGCCTGCTGAGAAGGACAGGGTGATGACGTCACAAACATGGAGCCACGACCGAAGAATCTGGAACTGCAGACTAAATTGTAGGGAGGTTCCTCTGTACAGACACACATTACTATGTATTGTGTGCATAAATTTGTAAGGCACTGGCTTGTAGTGGGTGCTGAACAGCAATGCATCAGCTTGTAGTGGATCCTAGCCTGTTGTTCTCTGGTAACTTGCAGGTTTCAAGAAGAGTACCACCGAGAGCCCTGGAGGGGCTATGGCATGTCTGTCACCACTGTCTTTGACAAGCTGCGTTTTGATCCTGAAGATGTGTTTCTTCCTGCAAGAGAACAGTTTGGAGGTAGTGGTTCCTATGGAAACGGCTCTGCCATGAGAATATCACCAGTGGCCCTGTTGTGCACCAAAGAAGAAGATCTAGTCAAGGTACTGTGAGTGGCCCTGCCTGCTCCAAACAAGAAGGAATTACTCTTTCCTTCTATTTTTAGTGTGCAAAGGAGAGTTCGTCCCTCACTCATGCGAATGTTAGTGCTATTGCAGGTGGTGTTCTGCAAGCACTTGCTGTGAAGAAGGCTATTGACCTCCATAAGAAGGAACTTGATCCAAAAGCCTTTGTTGAAGATCTTCTGGAGAAAATAAAAGAGATTGAAAGGGTGCGGCCAGGACAAGAGAGAAACAGGTCCTACATTATGATATAGCATTATGCAGATACTTTTTCACTAGAGTGCTATATATCCCATTAATGCAATGAGGATTGCTCCTTATCTTTATGTATTTGTGTGTGTGTGTGTGTGTGTTTGTGTGTGTTGATTCAATATATAAACTTACTTCAAAACTATACACAAAATCTGCCTTACAAGTTCGTCAACCTCATGTGTTTACTTTCTTCTTAGGGACAATAACCTCCCAACGTACCAGGCTCAACTGAGAATCATTAGAGAGTTCCTTGATCAACCCGAGCCTCCTTCCCAGAATGAAGTCTACAAGCGCATCGGTCATGGGATTTCTGCAGCGGAGGCAGTTCCATGTGCCATCTATGCCTTCCTGCACTGCTCCTCAAAGGACTTTAGTGAACTGATACCATATACCATCTCCCTGGGTGGGGACACAGACACCATTGCATCAATGTCCGGAGCGATTGGCGGAGCTTATTGGGGGATTACGGGAATTCCCCAGGACTGGGTGGATGCCTCAGAAGGAACAGACAAGGCCAGAGGATTAGCCGACAAGATCTATAATCTGGTACATCCTTCAGAACTCTCGTCATAGTGCAACATGGATTTGTACATTTGTATTAAATTATAATGTATTAGGAGGGGTGGGATTCATAGCCTTGTAAATGAGCATCGATGCTGCACAGCATGTGTGTGTGTGTAAGCATGCAAGCTCAAGTTGCACATTTGTTGGAACTGAGCTGTATACAATATATATTTTATACATAATGTAAAAAAAAACTTTCCTAATCAATATTTTCACATAGTACATTACATAATTATATAATATTAACCATATTATAGTGCAAAAATATAGGCTCAGTAGTTGTCTGTCTATTTGTCACATACGCAGACACTGTTCCAACACCAGTCACTCCTACTACGATGGGCTCTACTGGTTGCTCTTCACCAGATAACAAAATTTAATGTTTCTCGTGAATCCTGTGTGCGTAAAGAGGAAACAGAAGCAGTTTGTATCACCTCATGAAGACTGTAGTACACCAGCTGGCCTAACTGCTATTGAGCTAGCTAGGCTGCGTAGTGCTATTTATTTAATGTTGGTCACTCTTTAATAATAATAAATATCAGTGATTATGATTTTAATAATGAATTTTCATCTACTTCATGCAATTTGACTGACTATATTTTTACAAATGGTACCCCCTCTGATCTACAACTACTGTTGCTTAGAAAGAAAAGAAAAGGGTATTGGTAGTAATGTACTGAATACAGAAATAAAACCAGTAAAAATTAAGGCTCGGAAATGCATGGAAGTTCAAATGTTGGGCATATATGGAAACTAATAAATAAAGACCTAAAGAACTCTTTCAAAGCAACAATATCTTATCCTTTAATTCACCAACCTTATGTCCCTCCAATATCTGAGTTAATCATCTACACCTTGACTTTTATTCTCTTTGTACATGTCCCAATCGCATCTGCGCTCAGCTACACAAACTATTTCAAAGCAACGATATCCGGCTTATCCTTTAATTCACCAACCTTATGTCCTTCCAATATCTGAATGCACTCTCCATGCACTGTAGTTCCACACTCTATATGTCAGATCCTAAGGATAGATAATCAGACAGCCGGCCATTCACATAATGTTATGCACACATGTTAATTAATTGGTACAATACATGCTAAATATATATGCGTACAAAAACACATGTATGCACGCACACATGCACTTCTGTTCTTTCTCTAGCTCCCTTATATCTCCCTACCTACCTCATCTCTCCCTCTCCTCTCCTCACCTCACCTCCCTCACCTCTCCCTCTCCATGCGTCCATCTCCCTCACTCCCTCTCCCTCCCTCTCCCTTCCTCACCTCTCCCTCTCCCTCTCCTCCCTCACCTCTCCCTCTTCTGCCCTCCCTCACCTTTCCTTCTCCCTCACTTCCTTACATTTCACTCTCCATATCTCCCTCTCCCTCCCTCTTCATACGTACCTCCCTCTAGCTCCCTCACTTCTCCCTCTTCTTCCCTCCTTCAGCTCTTCTCCCCACCTCCCCATTCTTCTATTTCGATAGATTATGTCAACGTACCTTGTGTTTGTGGTGGTAGGACCTGTATGTGATGCTGTCTATTTGTATGCTGTATGCCATTGTGCATGTGGCTATATAATTCATTGATCCAACAAAAGAAAAAAAAAAAAAAAAAAAAAAAAGAGGACCCAAAGTCATTAGCGCTGTTCAGGGAGTTAACACTCACTCTCAGGATATTGAGAAGACTAGTAGTGTGGGAGACCAGCTGCGAGACCCAAAGCTCCCCCCATACGGTTCTTTGTACAGGAGTATTGCAACTGACCACTGAGGGACAGGATTTTTTTTTCAGAAATAAATCCGAAAAACCCGTCTGACGAGGGAATCGAACCCATAACCTCAGCACTACATGTCACCATCGCTAGCCGCTAAGCCATCAGGGACCTGCTGAATATTTACTATCTAAAGCGCTATTTATAGTTACGCTAGCTAGGTAATAGAAAAAAAAAGATAAAAATGTTCACCCGCTGAGTTCGAACCTGCCGTCATGCGCTTTGGAGTCCAGTCGCATAGCTTCTATGCCAACTGTGCCACTCTGAGAATTGATTATTAAAAGCTCTATTTTAACTGCAGTTTAATCATAGACACTCTACTACGTAGTTTAGAGTGTCTATGGTTTAATCTGCGACTGGCAAAATGGCGGCACAAAGATGAGGAACGAAATGGAAACAATACTAGTCCTATGATTGGTGCCTTTGAGTCAATCAGGAAATGTTTGACAGACGTGAAAACGCGCGGTTTGGTCAATCATATGCCCGCCAAAGAGAAAAATTGCTTCTTCGAGCTAAAAGACGAGTTAAAAAAACCTGCTTTTAATTGTGAGGAATGTACCGGCAAAAGCAAAGTAAAGATCACGCTTTTGGGAGGAGAAATCCTTCCAAGTGGTTATACTCAGGTAACCAGCAATCTTATTATCATCATTTACAGTATTGACGGTGTAGCCGTGGAAGAATTAGAGTCAATGTTGCGGACTAACTACGTACCCAAAAACAGCTGACATGGAGGTGTGTGTGTGTGTGTAAATACAGTACGTACGTATGTATTGTGTGTGTGTGCGTGTACATGCAAGCATGTGTGAATGTGTGGGTGTGGGTGTGGGTGTGTGCTCGTGTGTGTGTGTGTGTGTGTGTGTGTATGCATGTGTGTGTGTGCGTGTGTATGCATGTGTGTGTGTGTGTGTGTGTGTGTGTGTGTGTGTGTTCGTGTGTAAATACGTGCGTATGTGTTTGTGTGTGTGTGTGAGAAAGAGAGAGACCACGTGTGTATGTGCTCATGTGTATGTGTGTGCTCGTGTGTGTGTGTGCTCGTGTGTGTGTGTGTGTGTGTGTGTGTGTGTGTGTGTGTGTGTGTATGTGTGTGTATGTGTGTATGTTTGTGTGTGTGTGTGTGTGTGTGTGTGTGTGTGTGTGTGTGTGTGTGTGTGTGTGTGTGTTTACTGAGTCTCTATTTCCTCTCTCCAGAAGTGGTCAATGCACAGGCAATGATATCAGGAGAACATGCTGTGTTTTTCATTGCCATAGCAACAGAAGCAGAAATTGGAGAAAAATTTAAATGTAAGTTTGTAGTGTGTACATTCACATTTAGCGTCTGTTGATTTGTACATCATTGACACCGAGAGCAGCCATTTTGTAAATCGTACAAATATTTGTCACAGGTAGCATAAATCCCATGTTTACATGATCCTTTCTGAGAACTGGCTATTGGTGTTGTTTTTTTTTGCTGTTTGTGTCCTCCATTTCACATTTATTGATTTATTTTTATTTGTTTTAGTATTGTCTTTATAATAGCAAGGCTTGGCATAATAAGTTGATTGTCATGGATCTATATGAAAATACAAACAGTGCACAACGTAAGTGAGTGTTAGATGGGAATTGGTTCCTCTGTTTACTATTGTACTTGTTGTTCACAGAGAGGCATGGTCATCCCTACAGACACACCCCTCACCGGTTGTACTGAAGCAGTCGTATACATATTACCAAGATCTATAGTTACCATGACAACAACACAGACCTCACAGTGAATAACAGAGCAGAATATAATATGTTAGTTTAATGATTTTTCTCTTAATATTTTTTCTGTTCAATCAATGCATGTATTCTGTGCATGTTTGTGTAGATCAAGTGATGCTTGTCAAAGTGGAGTAATGTGTGTTTGCATGTATGTGTGTGTGTGTTTGTGGATGAGTGTGTGCATGATCGAGTGTGTGCATGATCGAGTGTGTGCGCATGCGTGTCCTTAATAATAATAATAATATATATATATATATATATATATATATAATATTATATGTACTGTATACATATATACATATATATTATATATATTATATAAATGTAATAAAATTGAAACTTCCCCAATCAATATCTTTACATACAGTAAATAATAATATAATAACCATAATATAGTGCAAAAATATAGGCTCAGTAGTTGTCTGCCTATTTGTTATATACAAAGACACTGTATTCCAACACCAGTCACTCCTACTACGGTGGGCTCTACTGGTTGCTCTTCACCAGATAACAAATGCTTCTCGTGAATCCTGTGTGCGTAAAGAAGAAACAGAAGCAGTTTGTATCACTTCATGAAGACTGCAGTACACCAGCTGACCTGCTATTGAGCTAGCTAGGCTGTGTAGTGCTACTTATTAAATGTTGGTCACTATTTAATAATAATAAATGTCAGTCACTATTTAATGGTGAATTTTCATCTATACCTCATGCAATTTGACTGACCATTCTTACAAATGGTACCCCCTCTGATCTACAACTACTGTTGCTTTACCACACAGCATATTTGATACACACCACTTGCTTTCAAAATGTGGATCTTAGTGTTACAAAACAATGATTAGGCCTTGCATATGTGTGTCTAGGTGTTGGAAAGTTGAAAATACTTCAAAACTACAGCACACACACACACGCACGCACGCACGCACACACACACACACACACACACACACACACACACACACACACACACACACATACTGTAGTTTTTGATTGTGTGAGGTATGAAACGCTCTCAAACACGACACGTCAGCAACATCAGTCATTGTAGTCCGAACATGACTGATCATAATTCGTGTCAAATCATTTGCATCTTTGTTGACAACTGTTACCATCCACAGAGATATTCTTTGATCCACAGAAGTTGTCAGGATGTGAGAAACACCTTTCCAGACCACGCCTATACATGCAAACAGATACACACAATGTCATGGAGTAGTGACTGATGCTCCAGAAGTGCATGGACTGCACTTAGGCTTGTGTGCCTCCCCCCCCTAAGGGTGTGTATGTTTGTATGTGTGTGTGTGTGTGTGTGTGTGTGTGTGTGTGTGTGTGTGTTCGCATGTATATGTGTGTGTTTCCATGTGTGTGTGTGTTTGCGCGCGCGCGTGTGTGTGTGTTGTGTGTGTACATGCGTTAATGTGATTACCTGTGATGGCTGCATAATGAGCTGACGGTCGAGTCTCCTTTGCCACTAAGCTAACCATCAAAGGAGAGAATTTACAGAGCATAACAGTAAAACCAGTGTCATCGCCTCCAGTTGCAACCAAGTAGACACTTTCCCCGATATCAAAGCAACAACTATCAACAGCATTCACACCGGACTGGTGAGAGGGGAATACAGCTATAGGCTGAATCTCGGATCCCTCATTGTCAGGACTCATCCTCTCCTGCCTACATACAGTGGGATTAGATTCACCAGCCATCACAGTAGGATCAATATGGCTGCTCTTTTCAACCGAAGGATATTCGTTATCTTTCGCATTAGTCTCCAGAATGGTAGCTTTTTCATCAGCATCCACATAACTAGCTTTCAGTTTGCCATCAAAATGGCCAACTGTCTCACTGCTATCAAGATGGCTGACAGTCTTATTGGTATCAAGATGGATGTCTGTCACTTTATTTTCAAGATCCATCACTTTGTTATCAAGATGACTGACTTGTGAATCCACATCACCGAAGACGATCTGTTCGCC
>CAUJGJ010000277.1:1753400-1755900 GCA_963170055.1 Halisarca cf. caerulea | reverse complement strand
GGGTGCAACCCTGTAATTAGTTCCTGGAATCACCCTCCACCATACCTGTTGAAAGAACAGAATGCATGTGCATAGAAAACATTGTGTTTAGCAAAATTTTAAACTCACACCCTGTCCTTCGGGTCCAGTTGTTACCATGGAAATACCAAGCTTGTCAGATTCAAGGAAGACAAGTGAAAATATTTTCCCTCTGTGAGCAGTTTGCACTACTTCTGGTCCAAGTGAAACACCTTCTATAAAAAATGTAAACACAGATAGGTTAGCACACACACACACACACACACGCACACACACACATGCACACACACACGCACACACACACACACACACACACACACACACACACACACACACACACACACACACACACACACAAGCTCTTTGGGTAAGAATGATCAAACCTGTGGTAATGTGGAGGCTAGCCACTTTCAGTTTTCCCTCCAGGTTTCCAAGGGAAACAACTTGTCGGCATGGTGATACAGAAACAACACTATAACTTGCAAACCTGGTATCCTCAGACAAGCAAGTCCATGTGTACATCTTCCTTGTTGAGTCAACAATCACAAAATACAATTTTCTAATAAAATGAATGAAATTCACACAGGAGTGAAGGTGTATGTGTGTGTGTGTGTGTGTGTGTGTGTGTGTGTGTGTGTGTGTGTGTGTGTGTGTGTGTGTGTGTGTGCTTGTGCATGTGCGCGTGTGCATGTGCCTGTGTGTGTGTGTGTGTGTGTGTGTGTGTGTGTGTGTGTGTGTGTGTGTGTGTGTGTGTGTGTGCGTGCGTGCATGCAGGCATATGTGTGTGCACATGTGCGTGTGTTGGAAAAGTGTGTGTACTAAAGTGCATGCATGCAACTGCCCTACCCTTGGTCAGTAAGACAGAGAACACTGTCTGTAGTCAGCAAGCAAACTCCCCTGACAAAATCCTTACACTCCTCTTGTCCCCCCAGTCTCAATTTGAACAACACAGACTCTGCAACAGACGTGGGATAAGAAGACTGGTTATAATATATCCAGTACCAAAGTTACAAAGGCACCATTACTACCACAAACTCCACCAGGAGCGCCATCACCAGCACTGGCTCCACCAGGAGCACCATCATCAGCACTGGCTCCACCAGGAGCACCATCACTAGAACCAACTCCAACAGGAGCACCATCACTACCACAAACTCCACCAGGAACACCATCACCAGCACTGGCTCCACCAGGAGCACCACACTAGCACCGGCTCCACCAGGAGCACCATCACTAAAACTGGCTCCACCAGGAGCACCATCACTAGCACAGACTCACAAGGAGCACCAACACCAGAACCGGCTCCACCAGGAGCACCATCAATAGAACCGACTCCACCAGGAACACCATCAATAGAACCAACTCCACCAGGAGCACCATCACTAGAACCGACTCCACCAGGAGCACCCTCACACAAGTCACAAAATCACATACGGAAATAGGCCAACAGCCAAAGCCTACATGTGGCTTATTATATTGTGAGCCCTCACATTAAAAAATTCACAAGATTTTCACATTTGCCATAAAGCACACACCAGAACACCACCCAACACCCATGCTGCACAAACACAGAGCACAGGCTATACGTACTTGGTCTAGTGGATTTGTGCAGCTGTGTCAGCAGTATTGCACAATCTCCTCCTCCTGTTGCCTGGATACATAAAATGGTTCCATAACAACCAGACAAAAAGATTATGCCTAATCTCTTACAATCAGAGACTGGCCCTTATTGACAGCCATACTCCATATGTTTCTGCCCTATGTGGATGATGGAGAAGAAATATTACAGAAACATAATAAATAAAATCATGTTCAACCACACACTTGAGGCTAGCATTAGGTATTAGGTATCCCTATTCACCTGGGAAGCCTTTAGCCAGTGGCTACTTTCATAGGCACCCAGAAAAGAAAGAAAAGGGTATTGGTAGTAATGTACTGAATACAGAAATAAAAGCAGTAAAAAGGAAATGGAAGTTCGAATGTTGGGCATTTGGAAACTAATAAACAAAGACCTAAAGAATTATTTCAAAGCAACGATATATTATCCACCGACCTTATGTCCCTCCAATATCTGAGTTAGTCAAGTCTACACCTTATTCTTATATTCTCTTAGTACATGTCCCAATCACGTCTGCACTCAGATACACAAACTATTTCAGAGCAACGATATCTTATCCTTTAATTCACCAACCTTATGTCCCTCCAATATCTGAATGCACTCTCCACTGTAGTTCCACACTCTACATGTCAGATCCTAAGGGTAGATAATCAGACAGCCATTCAATAATATTATACACACATGTTGGTACAATACATGCTAATATACGTACAAAACACATGGATACACACACACATGCACACACATGCACACATGTACACACACACACACACACATATACACACACACACACACACACACACACACACACAAGCACACACACACATGTACGTACATGTACATGCACACATGCACACACACACA
>CAUJGJ010000277.1:1743400-1750900 GCA_963170055.1 Halisarca cf. caerulea | reverse complement strand
TGTAAGGGATGAAGGAGTAATATACAGTGTACAAATGGGAATGGGAATGGGAAATATACAGTGTACAAACAGGGTTGGGAATGGGAATGGGATGGAATGCTGGACACCAAGGGCTAGATACAACAATGGCACACATAAACATGAATACACATGCACACACACACACACACACACACACACACACACACACACACACACACACACACACACACATGTACACATACACACACACACACACACACACACACACACACACACACACACACACACATGCACACACACACACACGCACGCACACACACACACACACACACACACACACACACACACACACAGAGAGAGAGAGAGAGAGAGAGAGAGAGAGAGAGAGGCTGAAATAGCAGAAAAATTGCAAAATAATGTCAATATGACAAAATCAGTCATAATATCAATTAGATAATGATATATATTGTACTTACAAACACAGTGATATGGATTTATATATTTTAGTATTCAGTTAATCTGAGCAAATAGAGACTGAATGATGTACCATGGCCATTCTACCAATTCATCTCATAACACAGATCAGCAACCACACCTGCCAGAAGTATTTCTTGCCTCCCCAAAGTTGCAAAGGACAAGGAAGTTACAGGTAACTTTTCTACCGAGTGATATGCAACACACGGCTGCTTTCCTGCCATGTTTATGGAGTTTTAGCGTGCATGTGTGCACCAAAAATCAGCCAGTACATGAGGCCATTTATAGAATTGCGCAACAATCCAGAGTCGGGATTTTCCCGTATATCAAGGAATCCTAAAGTAGGTGTCGCAGTGCTGACCTACACAGATTATTATTGTTTGGTATGCGGTAATCCTTTGTCCGTCATCAATCCTATTTGTCCCATAGAGTACTGTGTTGGAACGTAGACTTCGCCAGAACTATTCAAGCGTCTTGGACGAAGGTGTGGGGAGTGACTGGGCGGCCCAACGAATTTAGAGGCAGTAGTCCCTCGAATAGAACATTCGTATGTTTTGATGTCCATATTTATTCTGCTGTCCTAACAACGGAATATGTCGTCTGTGGCTGACACTCAGCCGAATCTAGGCGAAAGAGACTCCCACTCTCCATCGAGTCCAGCTGCGTCAGATGAAAAATTTTCTGTGGGAGAAAACAGCGAAATGGACCTGTTTGAGGCTTGTAAAGTGGGTGACTTAGCCGAAGTGAAGAAATTAATAGACACGAACAGCGTTAACTTGAGAGACAGTACGGGAAGGAAGAGTACCCCGCTTCACTTTGCAGCTGGTGAGTGATTTTTCGGCCCCTCGGCCACATATTCCTGTTGTGTGTTTGTACGTGTGTGTGTGTGTGTGTGTGTGTGTGTGTGTGTGTGTGTGTGTGTGTGTGTGTGTTTCAACATGTGGTATTTTCTGTTAGATGGTTGGATGGAAGATCATTGTATTAGTACGTACGTACATATGTACATATGAACCACTTTCATATGTGTTTCTAGAATAACATACATGCCTACCTAGAATGCATGTGCTAACCTAGTGGGTGTACTAACTAGTGTTGGTACTAGCCAAGAGTGTATATGGACCAGGAGTGGTATTGGCCATAAGTGGTATTGACCAGGAGTGGTATTGGTCGGGAGTGGTATTGGTCGGGAGTGTGTACTAACCAGGAATGTGTGCTAACCAGGAATGTGTGCTAACCAGGAGTGTGTGCTAACCAGGAGCGTGTGCTATCCAGGAGCATGTGCTAACCAGGAGCGTGTGCTAACCAGGAGCGTGTGCTATCCAGGAGCATGTGCTAACCAGGAGTGTGTGCTAACCAGGAGCATGTGCTAACCAGGAGCGTGTGCTATCCAGGAGCATGTGCTAACCAGGAGCGTGTGCTAACCAAGAGTGTGTGCTTGTGCTAACCTGGAGCATGTGCTAACCAGGAGTGTGTGCCGACCAGGAATGTGTGCTAACCATGATGTTTTAATTTTTTTTTAAATTAAGGAAGTCCAACATCCTACTTATGTACATATGTATGCTGGTTGACTAGTTTCTTGGAAGATATGAAATCATTGACATGATGATGGTGCCACTTTAATAGCCTCTGGCTAACGGTTCCCCACGTTAAATATGATACCCTGATACCCTGATACCCTGATGAATTCCAGTAAACTTGTGTATTTATACTTCTTCTTTAGGTAGAAATTTGTATGTGTGTGTGTGTGCATGTGTGTGCGCGTGCGTGTGTGTGTGTGTGTGTGTGTGTGTGTGTGTGTGTGTGTGTGTGTGTGTGTGTATGTGTATGTGTGTATGCATGTGTGTATGCATGTGTGTGTGTGTGTGTCTCTCTGTGTGTGTGTGTGTGTGTGTGTGTGTGTGTGTGTATGTGTGTGTGTGTGAGTGTGAACAAATCATGCGTGGGTGGTATGAACAAATCATGGATCACTCTAGTGTAAGTACGTACATAGATGGTGGTAGCATGTATGTATTACGTAGGTCTATATGACAATATCTCTGTTTCTATTACTATCTATTTCATTGTCAACCATATCATGTTAACAGGATGTCTGTTATCTGTTTCAGTCACTGCTTACGTGCGTGTGTACGTTTAACTGCGCCTTTTTCTGAATTACTGCTTAGTGGGATCCTCATATGTTCGTGATTAAGTAGTTTTGGGATACGATGAAGCCTCAATCAAAGGACACCTCCCAGATGCAGCCACCTCCTTTAACAGGGCAACACTGCTATGCCCCATTTGACATCCCTTGCACTGACATGTGTACAATTGAATCTTACTAAATAAGGATACCTCCACAAACAGGACAGCTTACTGTGGGCCCAATGGTGTCCTTATTATAGAGGTTTCACTGTTCATACATTTGGTCTGTAATTTATGTACATACGTACGTATGTATATACACCCACTGAAATCTGTTTCAATAGCCTCATCTCTAGAAACCACTCAGACACAGTAGGCCGACTCATGAGCGATCTCACAGGCACTAATGTACCTCTGTGTAAGGACCACCTGTCTACAGAGACCACAATCACTTGGTCCCTTGTGCGGTCGGTTTAGACAAATTTTGCGGTATTTTGAGAAAGGTACAAGTGGACTATACAAGAATGTCTTGTAGTGGTTTCTCCACTGATGCACATAATATGCATACTAGCATCTCCTGTGTGACTCATGTACATATGTGTGTTCAGGCATCTAGTATCCATCGACCCACTAAATTGGCCAATTTCATCGGCTTTTGGTGCTGAAATGTTAGGGAACTGTCACCTTTTAGCAGTATACCCGTCTGACACCTGAGCTTAAATGGATTGCAGTATCACTGACCATGTGAAGACCTCAACAGACTATGTGCATACATATGTGTATGTATGTGGTTCCTCATACAACACGTATGTATGCGCGTATGTGAGGTTATCCCCTTGCTTAGACAGCATTCTCTACATATGTGCATGCATACGTACATACGTACGTATGTACGTACATACGCACATACGTATGTATATACGTACATACGTACGTATGTGCGTATGTGCGTATGTGTGTAGTTACGTACGTAGGCATGTCTCATCAATATGGTCAACTCTCCTGGTACAAGTGTACATACCGTACGTACGTATGTACGTTTGTGTGTCTCATCTGTTTGGTTGACTCCTCCAGTATGTGTGTAATGGATATCTGATTGCCCAGACAATTTTCTCTTGGTCATGTAGTGATTCAGTCGCTAATGTAGGGTTCTCTGGAGTCTATCTATTAGATATATGCGTATAGTGGAACCTCTGTAGTAAGGACACCATTGGGACCACAGTAAGCTGTCCTGTACAGTGGAACCTCTGTATTAAGGACACCATTGGGGCCACAGTAAGCTGTCCTGTATAGTGGAACCTCTATAGTAAGGACACCATTGGGACCACAGTAAGCTGTCCTGTATAGTGGAACCTCTATAGTAAGGACACCATTGGGACCACAGTAAGCTGTCCTGTAGAGTGGAACCTCTATAATAAGGACACCATTGGGACCACAGTAAGCTGTCCTGTATAGTGGAACCTCTATAATAAGGACACCATTGGGACCACAGTAAACTGTCCTGTACAGTGGAACCTCTATAATAAGGACACCATTGGGACCACAGTAAACTGTCCTGTATAGTGGAACCTCTATAATAAGGACACCATTGGGACCACAGTAAGCTGTCCTGTATAGTGGAACCTCTATAATAAGGACACCATTGGGACCACAGTAAACTGTCCTGTACAGTGGAACCTCTATAATAAGGACACCATTGGGACCACAGTAAACTGTCCTGTATAGTGGAACCTCTATAATAAGGACACCATTGGGACCACAGTAAGCTGTCTTGTATAGTGGAACCTCTATAATAAGGACACCACTAGGACCACAATAATCTGTCCTGTTTTTTGAGGTATCTTTATTTCAGATAGTTTGAATGTATGTGCGTATGCCTACACAAGGAATGTCAACTGAGGCAAACCCTCGGTGTCCTGTTAAAGGAGGTGGCTGCATCCGGAGGTGTCTTTTGACAGAGGTTTCACTGTAATACATAATATTATGTATGTGTGTGTGTTATGCAAGCTAATATGTATGTATGTACATATGTACAGTGGACTCTCCGAATGAAGGGCTATTTAGGGCAGACTTTTTTGTCCTTTGTAAGGAAGTTGTCTTCTTTTGGAGGTTCAAAATGCATTAAAACTGTTAAGAATAGAATATTGTGGACCTCAAGCTGTGTTCTTTGGGGAGAGGTTGTCCTTATTCCGGAGTATCCACTATCACCAGCTGCGTTCTTTGTGGAGAGGTTGTCCTCATTTTGGAGTATCCACTATCAGAGATTTTACTGTGTATTGTAATTATGTATATTAAGGTACATACATATGTAATGAACCTTGTAGGTACGTAGGTACTTGTTGCATGTGAAATGGATACGAGTGAATGTACCCCTTGTTTCTGCCGAGTTATGAAATGTTTAAATGCCGCATGTGTGCCGTACATGAACAAATGTACGTGCCACAAGTTCTGCTCACTTGTGACACACACCAATGCTGTGTGTAGTGTGAAAACAAGCAAACTTCAGCTAAGAAAATGCGTAAAATTAACACACGTGCATACATACATACGTACGTACAGTATGCATGTGTGTGTGTTACGTATGTATGTATGTACATATTATGCACATGAATGTGTATTTTCTGTTTTTCCAAGGTTTTGGACGATGTGAGGTGGTGGATTATCTCCTTACGGAGGGAGCCAAGGTGGATGCACAGGACGATGGCGGGCTTATTCCTCTCCACAATGCCTGCTCCTTTGGTCACGCTGAGGTGGTGAACGTCCTGCTCAAACACGGTGCAGATCCGAATGCACGAGACAACTGGAACTACACTCCACTGCACGAAGCTGCTCACAAGGGAAAAGTGAACGTTTGCATCAGTAAGTTTTCCTGTCATAACATTTTGATACCCCCTGAAAAAAGACATTTATAGGGCCTAATTTGGTTGTGTTTTGAATCCTGTGAGGGTCTGATGTGGCCTTAATTGGATTCGGTGAGCTTTTACATTTGTGTATGCGTTGCACAGGGGTTTCCCCTGTTCAGAGGTTATTTTATATACGTACGTACGTACATAGCAATCCATTTGGACCCACTAATACAGTCTGTTACAGAATTTTTTTTGCTATTAGCTGAGTTTGTTATGAGAGGTTCCACTGTATCCTGCATGTACACGTACATGCATACACACATAGATGCGTACATAGTACCACATGCATGTGGATGGATCATAAGTTGTGCTGTATCAAACCTCATCTCTCTTCCTGTGTGTCATGTAGCCCTCCTCCAAAATGGTGGAGACCCAGTGATCCGCAATACGGATGGTAAGACCCCCTACGATCTTGCGGATATTTCAACAAAGGCTGTACTGAGTGGGGACTATAGAAGAGAGGAGCTACTGGAGGCAGCGAAACAGGGAAATGATGAGAAGATGATCAGCTTGCTCACACCACTGAATGTGAACTGCCATGCTGGGGATGGGAGGAAGGTGTGTGTGTGTGTGTGTGTGTGTGTGTGTGTGTGTGTGTGTGTGTGTGTGTGTGTGTGTGTGCGTGCACGTTCTTTTATCCACTTTAACCTTATTGTGTAACATTAAATTGCTTAAGTCTAACTCCACATCCAAGTTAAATATGTGTGAAGTATTGTTCCCATGAAATACATAAATACATATGTTTAAGCTGGAATCTCACCCCCCCCCCCCCCCTCTCCGTGTTAAAGCAGTTTAACTGGGTTACGTACATGTAATGATTTTCTTTTGTCACTGTGATTGACATCAATGCAAGCAATTTACAACCATTTCCTCCTTTCCTCAGTCCACCCCACTCCACCTGGCTGCGGGCTTCAACAGAGTGAACATCGTACGAACGCTGCTGAAGCACGGAGCAGATGTGCATGCCAAAGACAAAGGGTTGGTTCTCACTAAACATCATTGACACACACACACACACACGCACACACACACACACACACACACACACACACACACACACACACACACACACACACACGCACACACACACATACACACACACACACACACACACACACACACACACACACACACACACAACATGTATCTGTCTAGCTCTGTGCAATGAACATCCCGACATTGTTTCAGTGTTGTTGGGGGAATTGACAGCAATCCCCATACCCTACAATCAAACTTGCGTAGTACATACAGAGAAAACTTACTGTAAAGAAATCTCTTACAGTGAAATTCTTCTGTATATTTAGTGAATAGTTTCATGTAACCCAGTTAATGTTCTCCATGACAATGTAACTGGTTATAGTAAATTTCTGATATGTGAAGAATTTTCAGTGTCCCCTGAGATTCGTTATAATGAATTTCCTTCATTTGTATGTACGTACCTTAGATTTACATAGTCTACATACGTGTGTATGTATGTATATCTGTTTTCCCACAGCGGATTGGTGCCACTTCACAATGCTTGCTCCTACGGGCACTACGAGGTCGTTGAACTGTTAGTGACGGTGAGACAGTACTGTGCATGAATTTGTATGTATGTTTGCTTGCTCATTAGTACAGGCATCTGCATGTGAGTATGTACGTACATACATGTGTGTACATACTGTATGTACGTACGTACATACAGTCACGCCTGGGTTATCCGGACTCGAGTTATCCAGAAACCTGATTTATCTGACCATCAATTCAGCAACACTGACTATCTCTATGTACACAAATCTGCCTCACTTATCCAGCAACCTCTGTTATCCGACAAATATTTAGGTTACAAACTGTGTCGGATAACCCAGGTGTGACTGTACATATGTGTGCGTGTACATACTGTATGTATGTACGTATAGTAAAACCTGTCTTAAAGACCACTCGCATATAAAGACCGCCTGTCTATAGAGACCACAGTAGTCTGGCTCATTGTCCACTTCAGTTGTACTAAAGCACCTCTGTACAAGGACCACCTGTC
>CAUJGJ010000277.1:1723400-1730900 GCA_963170055.1 Halisarca cf. caerulea | reverse complement strand
GCTTTCTTATCTTCTGTAACAGCTTATTAATTAACACTTTGTTTTATCATTCTTTCTACTATCTAATGCGATGACGACTCCTGAGGACTGCCTCCATGTAAATTGTACATTGTTCAAGTGCATGTATTTATGTCTGGATTGTAAATTGGATATTATTAATAATAATAAGATTTGCATGAATAAATCCACTCTGTAATTATAATACCAAGGCTTAGATAGTTAAGTCATAGCTAATAGTAGTCTAAATGGTTTGTATAGTCCCATATATGGAAAAAAGATTGCAAAAATATATCGATAGTGAGATTCCAACGGTACCCCTACACTCTGCATTAGGAGTTATCTCATCGCTAAGCCGTCTATAGCCCTGGGTGTGTAGTTCTTCAATAACTTGCATGTGTAAGAGATTATCTTTAAATTCACAGCAGCCTGATGTCTAAAGCATGCTGCTAAAGTACATACCTTCATGCAATAGGCAGAACTACAGCCTGCGTGCCCAGCTAGCTATAGCACATGACTTCGACTCCTGCGAGTCTGCCATGCAGGGTCAGGAAGAGTATAGCTCTGTCATTAGATTAATGTGTACATGTTGACGTGACAACTGCATGGAGTAATATTCTGATGAGAGAGAAGTTAAGTATATTACTTAATGCCGTATTAAATTATTGCTAATTTGACACTGTATAATTATGATTTCCTGATTTTAACATTGTGTTTGTTATGTTCTGCTGTGTTGCATGTGCTGTTTTGTTTGTGCATTATTTTATGGTCCCCCATTTATACCAGCCTGTGGGTGAAGGGGTAACCATCCTCAATACTAATAGAATAAGATAAGAGAAGTTATAAAATGTAACCATAGATAATACGTAACCTAGGCCTGTGATCAGGTGATGTGGCGTGACATGCTTATGCTCCACCGGTTGAAGCGTTGTCTTAGCGCCCCAAAATGTTGGGAACTAAAGCCTTCGGTAGTTGGCGGCTGGTTGACCCTTGGATTGACCTCACGAGTTTGCGACTGTTCTCTTCTTATAGTCGCGTGCCTCTGTCATCTGAAAAATATAACGTTCGAAGATTCAACTTTGCTGAGGTATCTTTATGTATGTTGTATTCAACATGATATCTTTTACTAGCAGCGACGATCCAGAGACTGTGCTATTTAGGAATCATGGACAATATCGAAGCGAAGTCCTGATTTTTTATATGAAATCAGGAAATAGCCAAGACTTCTAAGACTAAATCATAAATTTAAAATTAGCTAAAAAGTAAAAATGTCTGCCAAGGCATATAAATTTAGCCCGCCATGCATGTGTTTATTTTAATTGCCCCTTGTTGGAAGACAGAAAAAACTATATTAATTTCTTTTATTGATATACGCAGTATTGCTTAGTACTTTCTTCTCCTTGTCAAAGAGCCCATGCACCTCTGAGTCAATTGTCAATGGGCAAATGCTAAATTTTAGACTGGCAGTGATCAGTAAAAACTGGGATCGGCCGATCGGCTATGCATGCATGCCTAAACTTGAAGGGGAAAGGTACTGCCTCGTACAGCGAAGTACTACCGGACCATAATTAATATGTTTCTTAATCAACTGACATTTATGTGTCGCGATTCGATATAAAGGTACGGATTCGCCGACCTGAAACAAATGCTATTTTTTTCCAAGCACGGTCCGGGAACAGAACGTTAAAATCAAGTTGTAAAAAGCAAATTTTGTTTAGAAAGTAATAAACGTCATGGCGATTGTTATTGGATCCAATGCTATAGGTCTCATCTAAAGATGTGGACCATTTCTCTTCCATCGTTGGCCCTTCACATGTGATTACTGATCCGCACGAATTGGAGCCTTACAATGTGGACTGGCTAAGGTTGGGAAGAGGTCAGGGTCCTTTGGTTTTACGACCTGAAACGACTGGTGAAGTCTCCAAGATATTGAGTTACTGCAATGAGAGAAGGTTTGTGTGTGTGTGTTGCATGCCATTCAGTAATAGCTCGATATTATCATAGATTTGCAATAATTTTTTGAATTAATTTTGCATATAGTACATGGCATGCATGCATATTACATTATCATGTGCATGTGTGTTGTCATGTATGTCTGCATGTCATTGACAAGTCGTAATTTATTGATTTCCGACTTGTCAATGACATGCAGGCAGTATTATAGGTGCATGAACTTGGGTTTTATTCATTGTGTAGGTTGGCTGTTGTGCCGCAAGGAGGAAACACTGGACTAGTTGGAGGAAGTAATCCTGTGTTTGATGAGATTGTGCTATCACTGTCAAGAATGAACAAGGTTATTTCCCTGAATGATACATCAGGTGCGTGTATGTATGTGTGTGTGTGTGTGTGTGTGTGTGTGTGTGTGTGTGTGTGTGTGTGTGTGTGTGTGTGTGTGTTTGCGGGCATGTGCGTGTGTATGTGTGTGTGTGTGTGTGTGTGTTTACGGGCATGTGCGTGTGTGTGTGTGTGTGTGTGTGTGGGTGGGTGGGTGTTTGTGTGCATGTGTGCATGTGTATTTGTGTATGTGTGTGTGTGTGTGTGTTTGTGTGCATGTGTATGTGTGTTTGTGTTATTCCTCTTTCTGTATCCCAATGTGTGTATGCCTCCTTGCTATTATGTGCATGTGTACTTAATGTACGTATGTTTCCCTCCAAATTTTTATCTTCAAAAGTTGATTTCTGCATAATATTTAGGTACTCTCACATGCGAGGCAGGATGTGTACTTGAATCGCTGGACAATTTTGTTGGAGAAAAGGGTTTGATGATGCCACTTGACTTGGGAGCTAAAGGAAGTTGTCACATCGGAGGAAATGTCTCCACCAACGCTGGAGGGCTGAGATTTCTTCGGTACGGATCTCTCCACGGCAACGTCCTCGGTGTAGAGGCGGTGCTTGCTGACGGCACGGTGATGGACTGTATGTCTGAAATGAGAAAGGACAACACAGGCTACGACCTGAAGCAGTTGTTCATTGGTTCAGAAGGAACTCTTGGAGTTGTGACGAAAGTCAATATTCTCCTCCCACCCAAACCTAAATCTGTGAATGTTGCATTTTTAGGGATGAATACATTTGATGATGTGAAGAAAGTGTACAAAACAGCTCGTAGCATGTTGGGGGAGATACTGTCAGGTGGGTTGGGTTACATGACTTCCTGTTTAATATACTGACTACCACATAACCTATAAATACCATACATATAATATTAGATAGACTAAGAAGGCATTTTTCAAGGGGTAAGATTTTCATGGATGCTAAAATTTGGATTACTCATGTTAAAAAATTCCATGGTTCATGCCGGAAGGAAAATTATAACACTTTCACAGTAATACTAACTGTCATGAGTGAATATTTGTGGTTCCCTTCCAAACCACAAAAAACACGAATTTTATCCCTCGAAAAATACTCACTATTTGGTAGAGTAGTCAAATTGCATTAAATTAATGCATTATAATTATAATATAATATAATATGTCATCAAGGCAGTACCCAGGATTTTTTGTTGAGGCAATACCTCAAACCTATAGCCAGTTCATTGTAGTAACATAAATTTTGTTTGTAAAATCCACGATCGCGACACACGTTATTCAAGCAGCACGTGGCTGGTCAGCTGACACAAACAAATATGGCAGAATTGAGTGGCACTGATCAAAAGCTCAACTAATCTCGCTACTATAGAATTTTCTTGTAGCTAATACATCGGATCATCTCAAGGATATTTGTGTGTTCTTTTTGTGCTCTGAGTCACATTTTGTCATGCAGTTCTCACCCTTGTCCAAATATCCTTCAGAATTTTTTTTTAATGATAACCGTTATAGAATTTCAGCCTAGGCAAATGCCTCAGTTGCCTCATAATTCAATTACAATTGATGCATGTAATATTTATGTATTTTACCTGTGTATACTGCTATATATATCATATGTTTACTTTAAATTTCCCAGCTTTTTTTAAGCTGATAGAAGGAAGCAATAATTATTATTGTTTATTTCTTGTGCAGCATGTGAAGTTATTGAGATAAGTGCCATAAAACTGGTCTTAAAGTACCTCGGAGGAAAGCAGCCCATAGATGACTATCCCTTCTATTTGTTACTAGAAACATCTGGTAGTAATCAAAGTCACGATGAAGAGGTAACATGTGCACGTTGTTTATATTTTTATGTTTAATATGAGATTGTATATGTAGGACGTTGCATGTACTACTGTGCACTTCAATGTTTGCTGGCCCCGGGTTAAACTTTCTTGAATCTTAAAAATTGGATTTTAGCGATTTTTATGCTTTTGCAGACAGCCATGTTTTACTATTGCACAAGAGCCCAATCTAAATTTTTGCGGGTGCAAACTTTCAGAGGAGACTTTCAATTTGCACAAACTATGAATATAAAGCCACGCTAAAACTAAGGCGTATTGAGTGTACAATCACTGTGAAACCTGTAACTAATCACCTAGCTCATCCTCTCTCTAGTCTGATCATCATCTACCATCACCATCACATGTAAGCAGGGTTTCATTTAGAAAAATGGGCAAGGGGGGGGCAAAACAATACTTATGAAATAAATGGGGGGGCAAAGGGAGTGAGCGTGATAGTGTGCCTTCTAGGAGGTCTGGGGACATGACCAGATTTCTGGTGCTCATCTCCAGGATTACCTTTTTGGGGGGGAAAAGTATTAGTATTGTAGTATCTATCTGCAATGTACAGTTGTAAGGGTACTTATATAGCTAAGGGGATCTGACAGTATGCTCCAGGGAAAATTTGACTTTTTACACCATTCAAGGTTGATTATGGCACAGAATTACTCTTTGACCTTGAAGAGATTGAGTTCAGTTCTTTATTCAATTTTACCTCTTTAACAAAAATATGGCTAACCCAATTTCCAAGGGGGGGCGAGACTCTGGTAAGGGGGGGCAAATGCCCCCCCCCACCCCCCCCCCCCCCTAAATGAAACCCTGCATGTAAGGATACCAAATTCAACTATTAGATGCCAAGAGCCACTTGATACTGAATCAGACAACCCCTCTAATCTTATGATTAATTGTTTAAATTTGCTTCAAGCAGAGTATCCCATAATAGAGGATCCACTGATACCATTTACAATTACACCTCTGCACTTCAGTTACTTTAAATTACTTTATTTTTTATATTTTATTTATATAATTTGTTTAATAGAAACTGTCCTCGTTTTGCGAGACTGTACTGGGAAATGGCTTGGTCACGGATGGGACTCTGGCTACTGATGCAGCCAAGATACAGGCTATATGGGATCTCAGAACTGGAATCGCTGAAGCATATCACCGTGACGGAGTTTTGTATCGGGTCAGTCATCAATTTCATAAGAATGTGTCACAGTGTGCATTATTTACTGTTGGGACATCTAAAATAAATGGGCCATGTTTAAACTATGCTAGTGTGCTACATCATGGCATACTGCGTGCTGGATCTGTGTATAAGCGAGGATCGATACTGCAGGATCCAATTATTATTATCTGTCATTTTTACTCTGCAATACGTGCACAGACTGAGTGTTAGGTGTTGGATGATCCAGGTGCGGCTGCGCATGTTAAAACTGGTCATCCTCGTGCTCATTAGCATGGTGCCATAGAATAATAGCCTCTAGCTTGGTTAAACGTCTCCCCGGGTTAAGTAAGCTAGCTTCCTTACATAACTATCATCTATATCCCCCCCTCCCCCCTTAGTATGATTTTTCCTTACCGTTGGACAATTACTATGAACTTGTGGAGGTCTTGAGAGACAGACTTGCCGGAAAGAGCAAGAGAATCATTGGCTATGGTCATATTGGTGACAGTAACTTACATCTCAGTGTTGCCAGTGATGCAGACTCACCTGAACTGCGTGAGCTGATAGAGCCTTTTGTTTTCGAGTGGACAGGTGAGGGAGTACTCGTGCATACTTAACCAATGCACAGAGACTCAGACTGTACACATGTAGTGTTGCCGAGTCCGTCGTGTGTAGAGGGCATTCACAAGCAACACTGTCAACTTCAGAACTCAATTGCAATCAACAACTGCTCTATGTCACACCAAAATCCATCTCTGTCATACTGCATGCAAAACACGTGTAACACTTCTCTTTCCACAGCCTCGCCTACTGACTACATGTAATAGTTGTATCCTGCCTTGGTGTGCTACGGCAGCCATAAAGTGCTAATTAATTGACCGAAGGTGCAGCCCGAGGTCAATTAATTGGCACTTTTGCTGCTGTAGCACACCAAGGCAGGATACAACTACCGTATGGGTAGAAAATTTCGAGGGTTCAAATTTTCGCAAATCCCAAAATTTCCTTTATTTTGAAATTTTCGCGGGTATTAAATTTCGCGTCCCCAGCCAAAGGTATCACATGAATATCATTTGTGGGAACATGGGCTGCGGAGAAAAACGTTCGAAGAACATCGAAGTTATGGCAACCTTCTATTCTATCGACGAGTGCAGTTAGAGGACAGTTATTCAGAAGTAGAGCTAGATTACAGCCAGCTAATGCTGTAATGCGAGAAACAAACCAGTAATCGTTACTGCGAAGAGTTTTTATCCGGCCTTAAAATCCTACATCGAAGAGTTCTAGCTACCCTGTGATCACTAACCAATCGCTTGACCTCCAACTGTTCGTCTGCAATACTTTCTCATACTCGTCTTTTCTTATTCCAATTCCTCTAAACAAATTAATATAATAACTTGCTTCGGAGGTAAGCTGAAAAGAAACGATCGAACAAGATCATATAGACCGAATCAGAAGGGATATCGCTTCCAATGGGACTCAACTACTTAAACAACGTCGCTCTTAACCTCGTATCGAGCCATGTGTTAAACCCTCTACCGTTGCACTTTGTGCCTAGGATTAATATTCGCGGGTTTGGAATGACTCGCGAAAAACGCGAAAATAAACCACCCGCGAAAATTTCTACCCTTACGGTATTATGTGTCATGGTGAAGCAAAACACTGCAAAATGTGACGATTGACAACTACTAATTAATGAGGCATGAATTGGTTTTGGCTGTCAGGAGATTGACAAGACCCTTGACCTGAGCTACATCAGAGTAGCAGGGCTACATCGTGGATGTAAGTCCGCGGTACTCTTTGATCCACCTAACTTTTGCCCCCGCACCATGACACATAAAAGTACAAAACTACCACTCAGGTTCAGGTTCCACACTATGAATACAGTCTAATGTTCACAATCAGGTGAGTCAAACTGTTACACATGCATGGAAAGTTATACAGCTTGCATGGCACTTGTATTGCTAGCAGTCACTGTGGGATCCATCACTGTACACTATTTAAAGTCAAAACTCCATTACATTGCGCGTGTGCGTGTGCGCGCGCACACACACACACACACACACACACACACACACACACACATGCACGCACACACACACACACACACACACACACACACACACACACACACACACATATTCAATGATATGTACACATATATACATGTAGCCCCTGTAGTTCACATACACCCACGTCCTATGCACCAATCTTATCCA
>CAUJGJ010000277.1:1713400-1715900 GCA_963170055.1 Halisarca cf. caerulea | reverse complement strand
CGCCACACGCACACACATGGCTATACTTACACAATTATTACAAACAAACATACAGACACATGCACACACACACACACACACACACACACACACACACACAAACAAACACATGCACTTGCACACACAAATTAACAAACACATGCATGCACACTCGCATGCATGAATACATATGCACATAATTACAAACATACACATACATGTATTCACACAATTCCACACACACACACATGCATGCATATACACACACAATAATATAAATATGAACATACACATGCACACACACATTCTCTTGAGGTACAACAGAACAAGTGCTTCATTCTAGGGCACTTCCTAAGGATTCAGGACCTTTTTTAGTGGACTTTTTCTTTTCTTTTTTTTATTCTAGGCTGTTAATACTTCACCACTACTATCATTGAGAAATCCATCCATTAAAGTTACGCATATAAGTTTCACAATTATAATCAAACAGAAATTAAATACTTTTATACACTGTCCACTTTATCTGCAATTAATGCAGCAATGAAAAAACAGAAAAAAATATTAACTATCATGCAATTAAATAAAATCCTCCTCATCTGCTACAGTTTACCATAAATTACAGGATAAAATCAATGCCTTATTTAGTATACTTTATTGTATCTATTTCTCCAAATAAGTGACACGAGTCAAAGTTGTGTACTTAGTCTATGGTTTACTAAACTCCTAGCTTCTTCTTGATTGCATGGTCAATGTGTGGTTCTGTGAGAAGTAGCAGAAGGAAAGAGAGACATTAGAGGATGCACGTGCACATACTACAACAGGTGACTCATGGCATGTATGTAGTTTCCAACACATGCATATTATATTGAATAAGCATATCTGACATGGATGACCTACACACACAGAGAAACACACACATAAAACAAACACATGGACACTCACATGCATGAATGTACAAAACTACGAACACACACACACACAGACACACACACAAACATGCACACACACACATACTCATTAATAAACAAACACATGGACACTCACATGCATGAATAAGTATGCACACAATTACAAACACACACACACAGACACACACACACACACACACACACACACACACACACACAGACGCACACATGCAGACACACACATGTGCGCATGCATGAAGGCTCACATGTATGAATGTACACACACAATTACACACATACACAAACATATACATAGATACACAAACACACACACATACACACACACACACACACACACACACACACACATACATACACACACACACACACGATTGCGTAAAAATCGAGGTTACAATGGTAAAATTGGGTCTTCGTGCACCACAGAGTATTTCTTGAGGACCACTCAATGTATAGACAGGCCATGCACATGTAGTAGACAGACCACTCACTTTGCAATTATAAAAATCAGCTTGTGCACCGAAACATGGCAATTATTGCCTTTTGACGCCACTATTACACAGAGTCATTGATCTTCAGGCTGTGAACGAAGATTGCTTGATCGAAAGAGGCTTCTTTGCTTTTAAGTCGAGATTTTCGGTGATACACCTTGCTTTGGACTCGGTAGGAAATCGTCACTTGGCACAGTTGACTACCCAGACCCAGACCCAGACCCACACACCCACACCCACACCCACACACCCACACACCCACACACACACACACACAGGATTGTGTAAAAAATGGGTGAAATCGGCTCTTCGTGCACCACAAAAATATTATATTTCCTGAGGAACGGAGGACCACTCACTGTCTAGACAGACCATGCACATGTAGTAGACGGACCACTCACTTGACAATCAGAACAATCAGCCCGTGCACGTAAGTGGGCAATGCCCTGTACGCCGCTAATGTACAGATGATCATTGATTCATCCTTCAAACTGTGCTGGCACAATTAAAGCTTTCTTCATTAAAAGAGGCTTCCCTACTTTTAATTTGAGCTTCACGCTGATACCTTGCCCCTTGGACTCGGTAGGAAACGTCACTAGACTCAAGTGACGAGACAAGCACGTTCTTTCAGGACCGTCGACCGCCTCACTTTCCTTTCTTCTCCGAAATAGACCACAAAGAGAAACATTTGGTAGAGTGATCCCAGCAAGATGTCTAAAAGGATTTCCATCTTCGACGAACAGCCAGAAAACTTCTCGTGGAAGGTTTTAAGCATATCGTACTGGCGCTAGAAATTTCCTTCGCGCCTATACACGCAGTCGCTCACGTGCAAATCTATACTCAAGTATGTGCTCCATACTTGGGTATAGGGACTATGGAAATAGGCTAACTATAAATAGCACTTAAGATAAATATATTTTCAGAAGGTCCGGGTGGCATGATTGCTAGCCCCGTGACTAGGTATTAGAGCTGAGGTCCAAGGCTTAGGTTCGAATCACGTTCCGGCACTTTTTCGGATTTTCTTTCTGAAAAAAAAAATTGTTCCTCAGTGGTCAGTTGCAATACCCCTGTACAAAGAATCGTATGGGGGGAGCTTTGGGTCTC
>CAUJGJ010000277.1:1708400-1710900 GCA_963170055.1 Halisarca cf. caerulea | reverse complement strand
TTGACAAGTCTTAACGGAATCCGATATGACATGTGCATTAGGATAACCATAGCAATGAGGACACACATGTTGACAGTAAGTAAAATCATGCAATTAATATAATTATAAATAGTCCAAAAATAAACAGAAATTTCACTTTATCTGCAATCATGCAATGAATATATATGAATATTATAATAAATATATTAAATTTAAAGATCTATCTTATCTGCTGCAGTACTGTGTACACCTGCTATAGCACACACACACACACACACATACACACACACACACACACACACACACACACACACACAAATACACACACACATACACACATACACACACAAACACACACACAAACACACACACACACACACACACACACACACACAAACACAAACACACACACAAGTATACATGCACACTTGTATGCATACATGTGCACACAATAATTACATACACAACTATACACACACTGGGGCAGATAGGACAATGACCTAACCACTTACCAAACCACACTTAAAAAATACATGATCAATTTGAGCTTTCTAGACCTCTATGAAGAATGGGAAGATATTGCAACCATGCATGGGTCGGGTTGACTTCCTTCAGGCCTAATCAGTCTCTGTCTAATGCAATACCTGGCTATAGTATGCGGACACACTTTTTTTAGGTTTAAATTGTGGAACGCCTATATATAGGAATGTACACTGTCACATATGGACCCTGTACTATGGTGACCTGTATCATACGAGATACTTGACCCAACAGTGAACCTGTTACGCAATGTACAGTTCGAAAAATGGCCGTTTGTGCGTGACAAAGCAAGATGTGGAGAAATAAACTGTTTAGTAGTTGGCACCAGTGTACTCGCACGTATGCGAAACGCTTTTCATCTCATAGTTCGGTTCCTCTAACGTCTGAAAAGTATGACGTAGATAGACTGAAGTTTGCTAAGGTGTGTCAGCATAGAGTGTGTGTTGATCATTATTAGTCACATCAGAAATAATAATGATAAAAAAGAAGTATACTACGTAACCCAGCCATTTGTGCCTTTTGTACCAACGTACACATTGTACTCAATGAGGATATGTATTCATAAAAATTATGGCAAAATGCACTGTGTATTGTAGGTGTCATCCGAAGATGTGGACCATTTCTCTTCCATTGTTGGCCCTTCACATGTGATAACTGATCCGCACGAATTGGAGCCTTATAATGTGGACTGGGCAAAGTTAAGACGAGGTCAGGGTCCTTTGGTTTTACGACCTGAAACGACTGATGAAGTGTCTAAGATCTTGAAACACTGCAATGAGAGAAGGTGTGTGTGTGTGTGTGTGTGTGTGTGTGTGTGTGTGTGTGTGTGTGTGTACATGTATGCATGTGTGTGCATACACACACACACACACAGAGCCGTACTTGAACATCAGTTTTTGTATAAATGCACAGATACACACTAGGATATGTTCATCATATCCACTTATGACTACAAAATATCTGTTCATGTCTATACACACTTCAACAATTATTGTTGGCTGACCTAAGCACTCAATATTCATTCCAGTACTTTCTCTCCATTCCCTGTTCGCACTATACAATGCAACACATGTCAGTTTTGCAGGGTTTTTTTTTCCAGTGTCTGCATGTTTAGCAACAGTTCAAGAGATATTAATTCAGTTTAATTAATATTTGAGTTCATTTAGTAGCTTTTTGATCACTCTTATGCGTCTTTTTTGCTTTTCCACCTGTACTGCTTGCATGGAAAGGTACTGCAGCTTTTTGATCAAAGGGCCATTTTGGCCTAATACGACCTATGATAATAATTATCATAATAATAAAATTAATTTGTACTTACGTATGTAGCTTGTGTGCTCTTCTGCAAGACTTGTAATCTGAAGCAGTTAAGACTAAAATGTATAGTGCTACTATCCTACATATACTGACTGTGAGGATAGAAAGTGTTTTATTTACGTGTGTAGGTTGGCTGTTGTGCCGCAAGGAGGAAATACTGGACTAGTTGGAGGAAGTATTCCTGTGTTTGATGAGATTGTGCTATCACTGTCAAGAATGAACAAGATTATTTCCCTGAATGATACATCAGGTGTGTGTGTGTGTGTGTGTTCGTGCGTGCGTGCGTGTGTGTGTGTGAAATAGAGGTATGGGTGCAAACACACGTACATATTAGCATTACCTGCAAATGGTGCATCTTTTACATGGTTGCTTACCCCATTTCATTTCTATAACTGTATAGGTATTCTGACATGCGAGGCAGGATGTGTACTTGAATCACTGGACAATTTTGTTGGAGAAAAGGGTTTGATGATGCCACTTGACTTGGGAGCTAAAGGAAGTTGTCACATTGGAGGAAATGTCTCCACCAACGCTGGAGGACAAAGGCTTCTTCGGTACGGATCTCTCCACGGTAATATCCTCGGTGTGGAGGCAGTGCTTGCTGACGGCACGGTGATGGACTGTATGTCTGAAATGAGAAAGGACAACACAGGCTACGACCTAAAAC
>CAUJGJ010000277.1:1690900-1705900 GCA_963170055.1 Halisarca cf. caerulea | reverse complement strand
CTTTCCACTCTCCCACCCAGCCAAGCGCAGAGGCAGCATCAGTGCTGAACACGGGCTGGGAATGCTCAAAGCTCAATACATTTACCACTCAAAGTCCAGAGAAGCTGTTGAAATGATGAGAATGATAAAATCATTGTTTGATCCCAATGTGAGTGTACTCCAACCAACCCCACTCTCACGTATACAGGTACCTCTTCCTCTCCCTCCCCCCTCCTGTAGGGAATTTTGAATCCTTACAAGACCATTCCAGCCAAGTAAATCACACTTGAGCCTCTCACACCAATGACTCATTGAGTGTATGATATCTTTACAATCGGATATCAATGTACCATATTGTGCATAATTGTACTTTTTGGATGGCACATTCAACATAGTGCATTACTTTTGCAGGTAACAAATTGTCTTAAACTTGATCAATGACGTTCTGAAGTGGTATATGTATTTTTAGATGTCATACTCAGTATGTATGTGCATGCTTATAGTGTTTCTATTATATATAGGCTTACATATAAGTTATTGTTATTATTGTGAATTCTTAGACTACTTATTCCGATCCATTGCAATTTGTATGGGAAAATTGTGGTACACGGATTGATTATACCATCTGGAGGCCAGTCAATTTAATTACAGCTTTCTTTAATTCTTGCACAAATTAATTAGTTGGTTTGGCAGATGGAGAAGCAGAGCAAATTTTGTATAATGCTATAATCATAGATACTCTAGCCTACGCAACCAGTTGTGTAGGTTAGAGTATTTATGCTATAATGTTATGGAGCGTTCACATGTATATATATATCTGTGTATATACGTGTATAATATCTCTAAACATATACTATGCATAGTACCCATACAGTAAAACATCAGATTCTATTATATAATAAAGGACACCTCCAAAATGCAGAAACCTCCTTAAACAGGACACCATGCCATTCTGCCCCATTTGAAGTCCCTCACATTGACATGTGTATGTACAGTTAACATTGAATCCTCTGTACAAGGACACCTCCTTATACAGGACAGCTTACTGTGGTCCCAATGGTGGCCTTATTACGGAGGTTTCACTGTATCATGATGCATTATTATGTACGTATACATATATATATATATATTATATGCATACATATGATGTATTATATAATATTGATCATAATAATGATTGAATATTGAAGATTGTTCCCAATCACAGAATGGTTATATACGTGTACATGGCCTATTTACAGTAATCTCCACAAAAGCAGCACATAACACTAGTATAGCTTTGTCCTACAGAGAGCGCAGAGTTGAGGCTTTCTGACATTTTTCTTTGATTTCTGATCTCGATTCAACCTACGAAGGAGAACCTACAGGAACAAGATCACAATGTAGTGAATCACTATGTAACAACAGCCCGGCCACATTAGAAGTGCTGACATTGCAGAAATCAACTGGATTCAAATAGCAAGTATACAGGTCTCCCTTGTAGAGGTGACCTATGTAACACGTGGTATAATAGTTTGTAGTCTGGCAATCCAACTTTAGATACATAGTATGCACACATGTACACACATGCACCCCCTCTCCACCCACCACTACCAACCACACACACACAATACACACACACACACACACACACACACACACACACACACAACACACATACACACACACACACACACACACACACACACACACACACACACACAACTCAACACACACACCACACACACCACACACACACACACACTTTCTCATAGTTCTTTCTCCTCTGCCAGTAAGCCACTGCTGCCTTATGGGTCTTCTGATAATCCATTTTCTTCTCTGCCTCAGAAGACACATAATTCCTGAAGAATAGTTGGAGAACACATCAATGCACAATTTAAAGGAGCAGAGACTGAGGTAAATACTTGGTACGTACATTCACAATATTATTATGACTGTTTTGCTTCACTATACAGTACCTACATACAGTCAACTCTGTTGATAAGTGCCTGGGTTAGTGAGTACATACTCCTGGATAGTACATACATAAGTACTCATTGCTCTGTCACTACCTCATGCAATACCACTAAAAGCACCTTCAATAGCAGGTACCTCTGATAGTGAGTACCTATTTTGCCTTGAGGGTACTTACTATCCAAGTTCTACCGTACATACCTTTTGCTATGTAGTCTCAAAACAGATTCTTTAATTCTCTTCTCAACTGAACCCACGGACTTAGGAGGGTTGAAATGGGAAAGTTTTGATGACAATCGAGGGATGTTATTTCCATGAGCAGGGCATGTTGGTACTGTGACAGTGGATGTCAAGTGTTTGGTAGGAGAAGGGTGTGCTACATTCAATTTATCCTTCTTTTGCTTGCGACTAAATTCCTTTAGAATCCTCTGCCTATATTGACAGTTACGAATGAACTTTTGTTTATGCACCATGCATGCCTCCTGAAGTGTAAGCACAGCTTCTTCACTGGTAGCAGTGGTTGGGGACAGACGAGGCAAGGGGGGGTCCGATACAGATGACGCTGTGCTTGTAGCAGAGGTGGAGCGTTCTTCACAAGGTGGACTTGAAGGGATGAAAAAAGCTGGAGGCTTTAAAGATGTATGAGCCTCAATCATATGTTCTGTAGAAGGTTGCAACAATTTTACCTTCGGATTCAAGGTGCCTGCTTTCATCAACAAAGGACTGGTCTGTACGCTTTTACTTCTCATATTTCTTGATTGACAACCATCAACATGTCTAGATGGTCTTTCCGATTTCCATTGCTTTTCCCTGCCATTGACGTCTTCACGAACTTTGGGCTGAGAGTCACGCAACACAGGACTTGAATCTGAACTCGAGGAAGGCAAACGATGTGGTTTGGGTCGCAATGCACCAGTACTTTTGGCATTTCGCCTGACAGATACTCTTTCAGAATTTTGTTGTTCCATTTCATTTTGCTGGCAGTTACATGAGCATCGTATATCTGTGCAGTCCAGGCTGTCTTGCAAACTGAGATGTTGCAATTGGTGAAGCACACTAGCGTCTGCATTAAATCTATCCTCTGTACATTTTCGACCGGACTCTTGCTTGTGGGGGGACAGCGGCTTTGCATATGGACTCCTCAGAAAGGCTTGCCACAATCGATCTAGCCTGTCAAGATTTGATCCTGGTACGACTTGAGTGGGAGCAGTGCAATCTCTCTTAAACGCTTCAACTGCCAATTTTTCAATCATGTCTTGAGTTGAACCTGTAGTTTCTGCATTGCTGTCACGAGCAAGGGAAGCAGTTGTGTAGGAGTCTGTAGATGGCTCACTGTAGGACACAAGGGTGACATCACAGTCTTCTTCCTTGAGGGGAAAAAGCCTTTCATTGATCTTGTGATCCAAGTGCATTTTATGTTCCACTCTGTGCGTCGATGTCTTTGTGGAGTGAGTATCCTTTGAAATAGATGACCCTAGTCTGTTGGAACTTGTCTTAGTACTAAACCTCTTACCTGTTTCGTGGGTCTTAAAACCCATTGAAACAGCTATTTTCTTGCTATCCTGCAATACCCTTTCCCTTGCCTGTTGCAAAAGTGCCTCACTCTGATAGTCACTCAATGCTGGTTGTTCGCTCACTGAGTTGAGGCTGTCTTCTGGTAGTGTCCTCAGCAAAGTATCACTGAGGTCCCCAATGCTCAGATCTGAAGGATTACAGATGCTTTCCTCATTCAGACCTGGTAACATTGTTGCAGTAGCCCTGGGGGTCAGAAAGGTGGAGGTTGAAGTGCTGGAGGTAGATGAGCAAGACGCATTTCCTGTAAGCGTTCCTGAAGGCATTTTGTCATGTTTAATAACAGTCCTATTGTGTGAGGAGCTATCCGTTGTGGATATTAGGTGGGACGTAGGTGGACTACCACTGTCTCTGGATGAGTGGTAAGACGACTTGGAAGCCTCTACTACAGTTTTCGAATTAGAACTGGCGAGATATGTTGGTTTGCTACAGGCGCCTGTTGCACTGAACGCCTGACGAACATTATCGCCATTTCTACCCCTATGTTCCAGAAGTGGTGATGTAGATTCATTGCTAAAACGATCGCGCAACAGATCCGACGTGTTGTTACTAGAAGAGGAAATTTTAGTGATGTTAATTCCAGCAAAATGTTCGCTCAGGTGAATTAAGCTGTTAGAAGATGCGTGTTCTTCGCTTCCTTCTACCAAAGGAACAGGCTCCCAATCGTCCATGTCTACAGAATGGTACACAAGCAAGTAAAAGCGTCAGCATTAGCAACAAATAATGCTTATTGGAGATGCACTCGGCATATGCATAAGGCTTACCAAATCTAGAAAACTGTTAGGCGTCTCGAAGACAACCGCCAAGAAACTCAAAAAGGGAAAGTCCCTTATCCCGCAGTACGTACCGAAGGCGTTTCCAAACAATTAAAGGCGCACTAATGGCGGGAGAAAGACCCCACATGATTGGATCTCCAGGATATTCACCAGGTGAGCTGAGCAAATGTCTACTCCCTTTGCACTTATAGTAAACTGCTATGTTTGTTGGTAATCAGGCAGTATGCTTGGTTTCTTTGCCTTGCAGCTCTGAAGTATGAGATTGAATTGGCGGAGACCATTTCCAAAGGAGGGGAACCCGGAATTCCGTCGCGGGAGAGAACCAGGACTTGCTTTGAAATTTTTGATGCTCTCATTCCTCAACTCGGTGTATTTCAGCATGTTTTCAAGATGATACGGGACGAAATGTATGTTTCTCTGTTTTCCGATGAGCTTACATCCACCCAGCCCTTGCAGAAAGATAGTGCGGGTCCTTACTTATCAAGGATACCTTACTTCACTATTGCACTCAAATGGATAAACAGAAGGTACTTTTCTGCACTATAGCGTTAATTTTCTGTGTATGTGTGTGTGTGTGTGTGTGTGTGTGTGTGTGTGTGTGTGTGTGTGTGTGTGTGTGTGTGTGCGTGTGTGTGTGTGCGTGTGTGTTTGTGTGCGTGTGCGTTTGTGTGTGTGTGTGTGTGTGTGTGTGTGTGTGTGTGTGTGTGTGTGTGTGTGTGTGTGTGTGTGTGTGTGTGTGTGTGTGTGTGTGTGTGTGTGTGTGTGTGTGTGTGTGTGTGTGTGTGTGTGTGTGTGTGTGTGTGTGTGTGTGTGTGTGCATTTCGGTGAGTATGTGTGTGTGTGTGTGTGTGTGTGTGTGTGTGTGTGTGTGTGTGTGTGTGTGTGTGTGTGTGTGTGTGTAAGCACGTGCATATCCATGTATGACCAGATGTTCTTGTTGCAGTAGTGTATTATGGTTTCAATGCAATCAGCTTATCCTGCACTTCTGTTGCTGTTGCTCTGCAAAGGGATGAAAAGGTCAAAATCTTAGAGACACAGGTTGAGGAATTGAAGGACAAATCTCTGAAAGACAGACTTCAAAGAGAAAAGGCAGATGAGGAGAGTAGGAGATACAAAGATCGGTACGAGACACAGCAGAGCTCCTTTCTGGAGTTACAGAGTGAAGTGGAAACCTTGAGGAGTAGGCTAACAGCTACAGAAGATGACATTTTGGAGAAAGACCAAAAGAGGGAAGAAGAACAATCTAAGAGAGAATCTCAGATTTGCCAATTGGAGGTGAGTTTCATGACGTTAATTTAACTGCTAGTTTATTGAATAGGGTTTTTTCTTTTGAGCGATTCATTTATCTCTATCACAAATGCCACAAATGATTATTTCTGGTGCTTGCAGTTGTCTACTTTTGACGTGCTCCACAAACCTGATTCATTTTCATCCTATAAAATATTAACGAATAAATTATGCGATTCCAAAGTGTGACGTAATTTATTTTGTAGTATCATATATATAATCAAAAATTATGCATACAATATATACCGTATATATGTGTACATACAGTACCGGACAAAAGTTTTAGGTCACCCATTTTATGTACTGATTTTATAGTTATATGCACTTCTACACTATTCTCTGCAATTGCATTAGAAGCCTAGCGTCCTAAAACATGTTACAATTTGTTTTAGCTAGATCATGAACCCTATACATGCAATAAATTTACTTTGGAACAGCGTTCTCTGTGATTTTTTTGAGAAGCAGTCACACAGTTGCTACGGAAGCAGCCATTTTGATCATGGTTACTAGGTTTTTAGTAACTTGCTCAGTTGTTATGTGTTGAAGCACTGCATGTGCAGTGGGCTCTAAATAGAACTTTAACAAACAAGTAAGGTGAGCAGCTGTTTGCCTGGTGCTTGTTTTGTGATAAGGATGCCAAAAAGGAGGAATTTGTCAGTGGAGGAAAGGGCAGCGGTTGTTACCTCAAGCAAAGAGAGGTACAGTGGTCGAGCTATAGCCAGCAAGCTTAAGATTAGCCTTTGTGCTGTACAAGAGATAATTAAGAAAGCAAAGGAAACTGGTACAGTGAAAGACAGACCACGATCAGGTCGTCCAAACTCCACAACGCCTCGACAAGATCGTCTTTTATCTCACATGTCCCTCTCTGACAGAAGAGCAACGTCCAGGATTCTGAAGAGGGAACTGGAGGATGCCACAGGTGTTCAGATTTCAAGTAGAACTGTGAGAAGGAAGCTACTGAAGTCTGGGTTGAAGGGATGTGTTGCAGTCAGAAAGCCACTTCGTTCTGCAACTCACAGAAAGAAAAGACTTGATTGGTGCCAATGAAGGAAGGATTGGACACTCCAACAATGGAAGAAGATATTATTTTCGGACGAGTCCATTTTTGAGCTCATTCCTAGTAGAAGAGTGTTTGTAAGGAGGAGAAATGGAGAAAAGTACCATCCTGACTGTGTTGTGCCAACAGTTAAGCATGGAGGAGGCAAGGTTCAGGTGTGGGGGTGCATGTCGGCCAGTGGAGTGGGTACTTTAGCAGTTGTAAATGGTCGTCTAGATGCAGCTGGATACGTCAGGCTCATCTGTTACACTCTCCAGGAGGATGGGAGAAAGCTATGTGGCACAGACTTTGTGTTCCAACAAGATGGAGCACCTTGCCATACAGCCAGATCCACAAAAGCCTGGTTTGACAGGAAGGGGATTGACGTTAGTCCGTGGCCATCGCAGAGCCCAGATCTGAACCCCATTGAACATCTTTGGGAAATTATGAAGAAGAAACTAGAAGACAGGCCATGTAAGAACATTGAGGAGTTAAAAGAGGCAATCTTCCAAACCTGGGATAGCATCACAAGTGATATAACAACAAATCTTGTGTCCTCCATGCCAAGACGCTGTGCTGCAGTAATTGCAGCTCATGGTGGAAATACTAAGTATTAGGCCAGAATTTCATTTTCACTGTCATATTAATGACCTGTAGAGTTTCTGCTAACTTGTTTATGATTGTAGTGTACTTATTAGTTACATATATCTACTATGGTGTGTTTAATTTCTTTGCAAATCATAAACACAGAAAATATATGGGCGACCTAAAACTTTTGACCGGTACTGTATGCACTAAATTAAATCTGTATGCAGTGAAGCAGGCAACAGTGTTCTAAATATCTGTCTTGATCCTCTTTGAGGATGGGAGAGTAGTGCACCACACATGTAAACCTCTAATGCTAATGATATTTTGTGCCCATATTTGTATCAATTTTTGTGTCTTCACTCTTCCCAGAATAAGTTATCCGAAGTCAATGATTCCGTGAGGAAACTAGCTCCCTTCAAGAAGACACATGATGCTTTGCAAATGAGTAAGTTCATTTACCTTATATAGTCTTAAAGTTTAAGTTCATATTTCCGTTAATTGCTAATACTAAAAATGCCATCAAATGCAAAGTTTTAACATGCAGTTGAACATTAAAAACTGTGAGATTGACAAATTTGATCAGAATGGGTGCATGCATATGTACATTCATGTGTGCGTGCATGTGTGCATGCTTGTATATGTGTGTGCATTTGTATGTGTGTGTGTGTGCGTGCATGTGTGCGTGCTTGTATACCTGTGTGCATTTGTGTGTGTGTGTGTGTGTTTGTGTGCATGCATGTGTGCATAACGTGTGGTTTGTTATATGTAATATCATTAAGAGTTCACAGAGCCAAGGAGTTCACAGGGTCAAAAGTTGCAGGGAACTATAATGGTCTCTAAGAAGGTGCAGTTACAGCAGAGCTTGAGGTCAGCCCTGCATGTACAGAAGCAACTGCAGACAATGGAAAATTCACTTATGGATGGTGTGTATGTGTGTGTGGTGTGTGTATGCATGCATAGGGAATGTACTGTACTGTACATAGGTGTGTGCCTGTATGTATGTAGGTATCCATCTCTACATGTGCATGTGTGTGGTTTGTGTGTATGCACGCATGGGGAATGTTTATGTATGTGCCAGTATGCATGTAAGCATCAATGCCAATGTGTGTGTGTGTGTGTGTGTGTGTGTGTGTGTGTGTGTGTGTGTGTGTGTGTGTGTGTGTGTGTGTGTGTGTATGTGTGTGTGTGTGTGTGTGTGTGTGTGTGTGTATGTGTGTGTGTGTGTGTGTGTGTGCATGCATGCACACACACACACACACACATGTGTACATGTGTGGGTTATGGGTGTTCCTGTACATGGGAGGGATACGTATGGTGAATATTCACTGCAAAGGAGTTTTGTGTCTTTTTAAAGATTATGATACACTGCTGTTGGACAATAAGAGTGGACTAGCTGATCCTGAAGCTATTGATGTGCACATGATGGTGTGTTCATGCATTCGCTAAGTACCATATGTTTGCATATATCTCCACCAATACATTGTGTGTGTTGTGTGTGTGTGTGTGTGTGTGTGTGTGTGTGTGTGTGTGTGTGTGTGTGTGTGTGTGTGTGTGTATGCGTGTGTGCGTGTGTGTGCGTGTGCGTGTGCATGTGTGTGTGCGTGTGTGCGTGCATGTGTGTGTGTGTGTGTGTGTGTGTGTGTGTGTGTGTGTGTGTGTGTGTGTGTGTGTGTGTGTGTGTGTGTGTGTGTGCGTTTGTGTGTACATACGTATGTACTTACCAGGAATCTCCGAATTTGTGCATTACTTTTTGCAAGTCATGTGGAAATCAGAATATACCACTATCCACATGCATCCTACCTACACCTATGTCTCTTCTCAGGTGAGGTCCAAGCAGAAGTCATTCAAACAAAGTGTGGAAGAGCTGTCAAATGAAGTGTGTGGTGATACCTTGTTGTGTGTGTGTATGTGTATGTGTGTGTGTGTGTGTGTGTGTGTGTGTGTGTGTGTGTGTGTGTGTGTGTGTGTGTGTGTGTGTGTGTGTGTGTGTGCACATGATACAGTGGAACCATTATAGACAATATAAATTCACCTGCTTTGTCCTTTGTAGAGAGGTTATCCTTTTTGGAGGTTCAAAATGTATTGGAACTACAGAAGAAAACATTTATTGGACATAAAGCTGTGTCCTTTGTAGAGAGGATTATTTTAT
Source organism: Halisarca cf. caerulea (assembly GCA_963170055.1). NCBI lineage: Eukaryota > Metazoa > Porifera > Demospongiae > Chondrillida > Halisarcidae > Halisarca > Halisarca cf. caerulea. The sequence continues at coordinate 1,696,560 of CAUJGJ010000277.1, read as the reverse complement.
TGTGTCCTTATTTTAATGATTAGACCCATACATACTCTGAGTCCACATACATGTATGTGCTGGTGCAACATACTGATGGGGAACTCGCCCAATGAGACAATGCTAAAATGCAGTACAATCTCTTTTCTGCAGCTGAAGCTGCTTGATGTACATATACAGCAGCTGCAGTCCCAGCTGAAAGCAATGAATACACTTAACGATAAGGAGGAACCCTTTCTGACCCTGGACAACCCAGCCCATCCCAACAACCCCCTCCACGCACAGGAACAGATGCTCAACAAATATGCTGCAGTCGTGAGTGTACACTGTATGTATGCAAGCATGTAAACATACTCGGAACTCCCCATTGAAATGCCATACATTGAGAAACTACTTGTTTTAAGGGGGAAGAAATATTCATGACTAAAATTTTTCGATGTCCTCCATCTTACCACTGCATGGTAATTGATCACAGTATCTGCATATCACAAAATTTCCTAATGCATTGTAATAATGTCTGTGAATCTTTAAAAGGTTCTGCCCTGCTAAGTGCTGCGTATGTCGCTGCCCTGCTAAGTGCTGCGTATGTAGCTGCCCTGCTAAGTGCTGCGTATGTAGCTGCCCTGCTAAGTGCTGCGTATGTCGCTGCCCTGCTAAGTGCTGCGTATGTAGCTGCCCTGCTAAGTGCTGCGTATGTCGCTGCCCTGCTAAGTGCTTCGTATGTAGCTGCCCTGCTAAGTGCTGCGTATGTAGCTGCCCTGCTAAGTGCTGCGTATGTCGCTGCCCTGCTAAGTGCTTCGTATGTAGCTGCCCTGCTAAGTGCTGTGTACGTATGTAGTTGCCCTGCTAAGTGCTGCGTACATATGTAGTTGCCCTGCTAAGTGCTGCGTATGTAGTTACGATGAGTTTTGACATCGTGTTTTTGCTATTTGGCATTTTACAATGTATGTAATGTTATATTACTACATTGGCGTAGGAATGACTTGTACTTTGGGAGGGCTCATTCAATATCATGTGCAATTCATGTGCAGTATAATACCTTGTTTAATATATGATCAGGCAAACGTAGACTATAGAATAAAAAATATTGGGGGGGCTATAGCCCCTCCAGCCCCCATGGTTCCTACACCTATGTACTGTGCAACAATGTGTGTACAGGACGGTTTACTGTGGTCCCAGTGGGGGCTATAGCCCCTCCAGCCCCCATGGTTCCTACACCTATGTACTAACAAATAATTTATAGTGTATTTTACTTCACGGTGCATTTTCCATACAATTGCATTATTGCTACTAATAATACTGCAATGATAACAACTATAATTACTAGCACTACTGCTGTAAACTACTACTACAACTACTGCTACCAGTAGTATTAGTCTTATACAGTGCACACAAACTCTTCTTTATTATCTCTTTAATACCCGTTTGGTCAGCTATTCATCTTTAAAACTTAAGGCTCTTTATTCCCTCCGATATGACATCGTGGTATGCCTTGCGTCGATCTTCTTCGTGCGGGTCCTCGTAGTAAGCTCTGCCTTCTTCGGTGTCGGAGCAAACAGAAGAAGCGGTGGAGCCAGTGCTGATGTGTCGTGAACTGACGTTGACAAGTGGCTTCTTGTTAGGGCAGTCCTCACGCCCGTTGCAGAGCTCACATTTGTGGCGACGATGGGTCTTCTTTTTGATGTCACTGCGATCCGTGAGGAAGTACTTGGAGAGAACTTCTCTCCCACATTTGAAGCAAGGGCTTTTTACACCGTATCTTGTGAATCCATGGAATGTGTGGCCACACTCGCATTCATGATGGCCTATTCCGAACTCCTCCTCCCTAGGCAGAGCATCATACTTGGTTTTACACCTGTGGCACTTTGCTACGGGTTTCCTTGCTGGCACTTCTTGCCACCAACTCTTCTGACAGGATTGACAGGCAAATTGCCTCTTTTCGTACTGTTCGTGTTGTTTGTCGAGCTCCTGCAGATTCTCCAATGTCAGTGGCTTCGAGTCCTGTTGTTCAGCCATCATGTACAGTACTCCAACTTCTGGTATGTCAAGTATGAGCTGTATGATGTACAGAAGACATTTGAATAACCAAACACACAAATACAGAGCAAACGAAGCATGCTACTACCGGTATCTACCACGTACTGGGAACTGGGATCTACGCAGGAGTGGGTACCGAGTTCAAACCAACAGTTGCTGTGGGGAAGTGTGCTGCTTATGGTGTGGTTTCGAATTCTGCAGAATATGTACTTCTACCTACAGAGTGACTCAGCCGAATTAGTCATTGTGTATGCATAGTATGTATGTATGTAGGTATATTATGTATAGTACTGTATGTACACAGGAATTCCTGTTTCTTGTGATTGTGTATGAATATCCTTAGTGGTAAGCCTATGAATACTATTATGTATGGGCAACTTGTATTATACCAAACATTATTATGTGTGTGTATAGGAACTGCATACTGTACTGAATATACTGAGTGTCTGATACTGTACAGTGTGAGCGTGTATATACAGTATTCCTTAGAATACTATCCTTTCGATAATCGTTGTGTGTTAATCTTATTTGCTTTGGGGTGCTTCCCCCTGGACAATCCCCATGTTGTACGCTGTGTCATTGGGTCCACCTATCCCCGTGTTCTCTGTGGATCAAATTCCGTGAAAGGTCTTCTGTGGGAATTTACAGCTGAACTGACCCCTCTTACCCTGTCACGTGGATTACTGTTGAGTACGCCTCCTCCAACATTTGCCCAGTACTGTGTGTTGACATTGTGTATCCTCTATTATGACGTGCAAAACCTTTCGGTGTGGGCCATGTGACTACAGATGGGAAAGAGAAACAGATGGTCGGAGGTCCAGGTGTCCCTACTGCAGGAAGAGGCGCAAAGAAGAGCTAAGAATGTTTGTGTGTGGTCCCTGCAGCAGAAAGTGGTGGACAAGAGGCACAAGCTCCAGTTGTTTCGAATGTACAGCAATTTTGGCAGCACTTCCTTATGAGAAAGAATACGGGATAGGCAAGTACACATGTTCAACTGAAACCTGTGGCAATGTGTTCTATCTTAGAACACAGGCCAACGTCGAGAGTGAGTGCTACCAGTGTGGAGAATGGTGTTACGACCCTTTGATAATCCCCAACAAGTTTACTCTCAACAGAGAAACTAACAACAGGCACAGCTGTAGGCTGTGTGGAGGACGTGGAAATTGTCCCAGCTTTGCCAAGATTATTAATGTTAGCAGAAGGAGACACTAACACCACAGCTGTTGAGATACCACTTGCTCAGTAGCAAGGCTGCCATGTGTAACATCTTGTGCATATGTAGTTGCATATGTTCGACAATATTTGACCTATTGTCTGTAGTATTGTAGTTTTTCACCACCAAGTACTCTTTCAATCATACGGAATCATATGTAACCATTTTGTATTGGAACTGCTACTTCTGGTTTGTTTAAACGTTACATGACTGCCTTATTGTGAATCACAGTAGCAAGGCTGCCATGTGTAACATTTTGTGCAACAGTAATATTATTATTTGTCCTATTGTATGAAGTAATGTAGTTTTTTCACCACCAAGTACCCTTTCTTGCTGTGTAGTATGTGCAACCACTTTGTATTTGATCCACTACTTCTGGTGTGTTTGTAGCTGCCTTGTTGTGGACCAGTGTTAAGAATATCAAATTCTTACACTTCATTTCTGTCATTAAGGGCTAAACCAATGGCTGTATGCACAGCTTCAAAGGAAACAGTTACTATAATACCGTAGATATTGGGAAACTTTGGCAAGGGTTTTAATTTGGTGCTTTGGCGAATTTGGGGAAGAACACTAATTTTAAAAGTTGTCAATTTATAATCATTGCAGAATCTACGTTTTTTAATACTTATTTTCCGCATACTTCTCTCAGCTGCCATGTTTTTAATGTATAAAATGGCGGCAGAGCAACGGTCTCGCTACAGTCGTGGGACGAAACCCCTCAGAAATCATTAAGAATAACAATAGTTTTTAGCATTTATATTTAATTTGCCAAATTCAATTTTTGCCAATACCATCTGGAAACAAATTCGCCAAATATAATGCTCACCAAAATTTCCGCTATGTGATAAATTATAACATTATTACATGTACAATATGTGGTTATACTATGTGGGACACTGCATACACACAAGATATACTACATTAAATTTGTACTACATGTAATGGGCATGTTTTCAGTTTGCAGCATCGCATTCAGTTCGCATACTCAGTTCCATCAGTCTGTGTCTGTGTCACTGTGAATGTCAAGCCCTTCAAATCCTCTCGAAATGTTTTCGAAGAGGGCCTGTACAGCTTGGCGGTCGTCTTTTCCCGGTTCGTTGTATTCTTCATTATCTCTCAGTGTTTCAGCCTCGGAGTACACAGACGATGCAGTCGACCCTGTACTGATGTGCTTGGAGCTAGCATTAACAATGGCCATCTTGTTTGGGCAGTTCCCCATCCCATAGCATTCGGAGCATTTGTGATAGTTGCCAGTTTTCCTTTTGATGCCATCACGATCAGTGACAAAGTATTCACAGAGAACTTCTCTTCTACATCTGTAGCAAGGGCTGGTCACACCGTATCTTGTGAATCCACGGAATGTATGTCCACACTTGCATTCGTGATGGCCTATTCCAAATTCCTCTTCTCTGCGCAGAGCGTTGTACTTTGTGTTGCAGGTTGAGCACCTTGACACAGGCTTCCTTGCTGGTACTGCTCTCCACCAATTTTCTCCGCAGTATGCACATGAAAACTGCCTCATTTCATGCTTTTCATGCTGCCTGTCAAGTTTCTGAAGGTTCTCAGATGTCAAACCCTTCTTCCCTTCTGCCATAACGTTTTCAGGAGAATTCAATGTTTCTTGGAATCTTTAAGTTCACTATACCGTTGGGAAGTTCCTTGTGCTGAGGAACAAGTTGGCTGTGTGGACCTGTGATTCTGTGCTTTTATATCAGCAGTTGGGTCTTCTGAGGTTAGTACATGGGATGACGGAGCGTAAGCTTGAGTCCTTGTTATCCACAGTTGAAATAATCATGAATATCATTAAATATTGTCTTTAAGTAAGTATGTAAACAGATTTATCTACACACATATGTGTACAATTGTGTATTAATTCTGCTGAGCCTTAGTCATGCTGTTACAAACAGAATGGGAGAAGAATAGGTGGTTCCCCTTCGACAGTCCCTGTACATCGGGTGCTGAGTCATCATTTCAGCAGGTTACATACAAGTTACTCAGTGAAGCGTCTCGTTAGTCTGTTCGTCCCACTGAAGCAGAAAGATCTCCAGGAAACCAGAAATCGGTAAAATAGTGTGTTTTGGAGATCATGAGTGAAAGAATGTTTGTCTGTGGCCATTGCCAGAAGAAGTGGTGGAAACCATCAGTGTGGTCCCAATGTTTCGGATGCCAAAGGATCTTATCCCCCCTTCCCCCAGACAAGGAGTATGGGGTTGGTATACATAAGTGTCAGTGTGGGCATAGCTTCTATGGAAGAACCAGAGCTGGTGTTAGGAGCAAGTGCTACAAATGTAACACCATGTGTCTTCCCAGAATCATCCCTAACAAGGAGTCCGTTGACAAGAAGACCAACTACGCTCACAGCTGCAAGCTCTGCAACGGCCACGGCGACTGCCCCAACTTCAGCCACATCATTTACACCAGTGCTGTTGTG
>CAUJGJ010000277.1:1680900-1685900 GCA_963170055.1 Halisarca cf. caerulea | reverse complement strand
TTGTTTGTGTGCGCATGTGTGTGCGTATGTGTGTGTACGCACACATAAGTGAGCTTTTGTTTTGAGAAAGCGATCCACTTTCAATAAGACTTTTGTGTATTGCAGGATGCTTTTGTTTCATTCATACTCAATCGCTATGGCAACATACAGGATGCTGCTCAATGTGCCTTGCATGACATGCTGTCAGCTTTGGAGACTTCATACAAGAAACAGAAGGTAACACCTGATGGTGGGTGGGTGATGTGGGGGTGGTGTAAAGGGTGTAAGGGGTGTGTGAGGTGTGTGGGGTAGGGGTTAAGTGTGTGTGTGTGTGTGGTTGTGTGTGACAGTGTGTGTGTGTGTGTGTGTGTGTGTGTGTGTGTGTGTGTGTGTGTGTGTGTGTGTGTGTGTGTGCACGTGTGTGTGTATGTGTGTGTTTGTGTGTGTGTGGTTGTGTGTGTGTGGTTGTGTGTGTGTGTGTGTGTGTGTGTGTGTGTGTGTGTGTGTGTGTGTGTGTGTGTGCACATGTGTGTGTGTGTATGTGGACAGTGAGAGAAGGGTATGGGGTGGGTGAGAGGTGAGGGTAGGTGTGAGAGGGTGAGGGATGGTTGGCTGATGGTTGTGTAAGAGGTGGAAATGGGGTGGATAGAGGAGGAATAAATGAGGTCATGTGTATTGTTTGAGGAGGAAGTAGCGTAGGTGGACACATGCAGAAGTAAATTTGGAAATTATAGTCATAGACACTTGCCAAAACTTATCCTTTCTCGAAGTGTGTGTTTTACATGCTCTACATACATGCATCCCCATCTCTCCAACCACACAGAACTTCCTGCTGTTTTCTCAGCAGTTGTGCGAGTACGTCAGCAGCTCAGCATTTCGCTACGTCCTGTGCCTGACAGAACTGGTCTACACCCTACCGTGGAGGACTGTCCGGGAGTTTGAGCTCCTCTCCAAAGTGCTCTACCCTTTCATGGAGGTACTGCTGCTACGTGTATGCATGTTCTGTACATACATGTCTAATATTGTATACAGAGACTTCTGTACAATCATGACTCTTTAATCCAGCCTTTGATAATCCAGACCCTTGGTATCCAACCAGTAGAAATGTGTACCCAATGTGCACAGTGCATTGTAAGAAGATTTGTTAATCCGACACCCTCTGTATTCCAGTATCTTTTAGTGCAACCGATGTAGCCGGATTAAAGAGTCACGACTGTAATCCAACACTCTGTGGACAGCAAACGATGTGTCATATTTGAGATGTTGGTGCAGGGCTAAAAGTAGCAGTCTGTCATCTGCCATTTTCCAAACAAAACATGAATATGGCTGACCAAAATCCAGTTGGGTCAGCCATTTGGCTGACCCAACACTTTTCTGTATACTGTATACGTACAGTAAATGCCTGGTAACTACTGAACCTGAGACCTAAGCCTCCAATAATCGGCTATTACAGTCAAGTTCAAATTTGTTGTGTCAATCACATGATTTAGTGTTAAAGATACCATTGTGTGTATGATGCAAAATCAACGACGAGCATAAATGGCTGACCGATGCAATTCCAGGTCAGCCATCAGTCCTAGCAAAGGTCAAATGTTATTTCTACCACAGTTGTTAGATTACCAAGTGTTTCATACTATACTGTAGTATGATGGCTGGACGGCCATATACATACGTATGTCAGATAAAGAGAATGTTGGATTTTGTGTGTTATGCATGGTTGTCCAACCCAACGGGAGATGCACTTATGCATGTCTAACACTATTGGTCTTGCCTGCAGGAGGAAACGTTAGAGGATTTGGTTGTAGAGCTGAACTCCTTCACTGGAAATGCTCTTGCTCCTTCTCTTGTGATCGACTTCCTCATTCTTCTTCTCCTAAAGGACCAGGAGCCCAGAGTGAACAAGGTACTGCATTTGTGTGCATAGGTTTCATATGTTCAGTGAAACGTCTGTAATCCGACATTCTCTCTAGTCCAACCACCTTGCCTCCATATTAAAGTATGCTAATAACCACACTATATACCGACAGTCTCCTAATCCAACATTTTTTCAAGCCCCATTGAGTGTCGGATTAGAGAGGTTTCTTCATACATGTCTGCATACCATTTCTCGTAAAAAGATCAAAATCACACAAGTTGAGCATTGCAGCATAAACAATGTCCAATTTTCTCTTTGCTGGCAAACATGTATTTTTACTGTTATTCATTTTTTTTAAATCAGTCAAAAGTTTACTTTTCATCCATATCTACTGTACATGTTCATCTTAAATCACCAAAATACTACATAATACAGTATTTCACTGCTGTATTTCATTTGTATCTTTTGTTTGCATTCCTTCTTCCTTACTTCAGATGTACTCAAGACTCATGGCTCTGCAGATGAGAGTTCCCGAGCACATGTCTGAGACGGAGTACCTCATGGGTGTGGACCAACTTGCACCCGATACTCCCGACAAACTGACGCGACACCTCTTCCTGCTGTCAACCACCAGAGAAACCAGTGAGGGAGAGAGAGTGGGAATGTTGGCATCAGTAAAAAACCTGGCCTGTATCCTCACAATGCCGACCAAATCAGCCTTCCTTTCTCCCTCACATTTGCTGTACATTCATCTATGTTTGATTTCTCCTTCCATTTCTCTTCATCTCTCTTCTCCCTCTTTACATCTCCCTCTCTCTCCCCCTCCCACTTATACTTTTTGTCTCCATTTTGTACATGTTATGAGTGTGTGTATGTGTGTGTGTGTATGTGTGTGTAATGTGTGTGTGTGTGTGTGTGTGTATGTGTGTGTGTGTGTGTACGTGTGTGTATGTGTGTGTGTTTGTGTGTGTGTGTGTGTGTGTGTGTGTGTGTGTGTGTGTGTGAGAGTGTACATACTGGATATGTTCCACATTCAGTTGTGTATGCTAATAGTCACTCTGTAATCTGGCAGCCTCCTAATTTGCTAGCTTTTCCAAGTCCCATTGAGGGTCAGATTAGAGAGTTTTCGCTGTGATACTGTCATGAATGGAAACTGCATGTACAGTAGCATGTAATGTACTTGTTAACAGAGATACAGTGGAACCCCCCAGGCCAGACCCCTGAACTGCAGACGCCCCTCTAGTATGGACACATACTGTACCACTGGAACCAAATGATTCTCCATGCTTTGTAATAGTACGTATTCAGCCCCTGAAATGAGAGGACTTTCATAATCAGGACAGTCCTTTCTGGTCCCAAGATGTCTGAAATAGAGGGTTCCACTGTACACCTGAAGACTGGTGATGTCAAGTCAATTGTAGAACTCTTTTGTGCTTGCTTGGTCACTTGTCTTCAAAAGCACAAATGAGAACTGTTTGTCTGAGAGTTAGGAGTGTATCTTGATTCGAAATTGTCTTCCTCTTGCAGCATGTAGACACACCATCCATTGAAACAATGGTACTCTGTGTATTGAATTAACCCAGTGTGTGTATGCATGGGTGCATGTGTGCGTGTGTGAGTGTGTGCGTGAGTGAGTGTGTGCGTGAGTGAATGTGTGCATGTGTGAGTGTGTGCGTGCGTGAGTGTGTGCGTGCGTGAGTGTGTGTGTCTTGGCATATATTGGCACACACACACACACACACACACACACACACACACACACACACACACACACACACACACACACACACACACACACACACACACACACACACACACACACACACACACACACACACACACAAACACGTATACACACACACACACACATACACACATACACACACGTATACACACACACACATACACACACACACACACACACACACACACACACACACACACACACACACACACAGGCAAGAGAGAGAGAGAAAGAGAAGGGGGAGGGAGGAAGGGACACACGCACACATGCGTATCTGTGAGCAAGTAATGTTTGAAAACACAGGTGAAGTATGGGTGCGTGTGTACTGCCAAACCTGGTTTGTGACATGTGTCCCTCACACTATTGTCAGTACTACTCACCATAAGGGGCATAGGGTGTGTGTGTGTTGTGTTTAGTGGTCTGTGTAGGCAGGCTTCATTGTGCCAGTCCCTGGTTGCCATGGCGATTGTAATTCAAGTTGATGCCATACTGCAGCAGAGCTGGCTGACAACAGAGCAAACTCTGGTCATTCATACTTGACCAAGAGGGCACTTTGCATGGGTGACATTCCCTCATTACCAGGAGTTGAATGTATGGTATTCTGGCTCTATGTATTGTCGTATAGTCGAACCTGTCCACTAACACCTCTCGAGGGTGAAGCAATAGTGGTCTTTATAGACAAGTGTTCCTTATGAAGAGATGTGTTAGTATCACTGAGGTGGTCCACGGGCCAGCCTAAAGTGGTCTCTGTAGACAGGTAGTCCTTGTATAAGCCAGTCTTTAAGACAACATTCATTGTGCATGGAGTTTCAGACGGTTCAAAATCCTACATGTAATGAAAGTTATGGACGGGTTCACTCTACTATGATAGGCCAGATTATCTTAACTCCACATGAGACTTGCATGTGGCCATTTTCAGAACATACGTATATCCAGCATGTGTATGAGTTGAATACTTTGCATGTGTGTGTGTGTGTGTGTGTGTGTGTGTGTGTGTGTGTGTGTGTGTGTGTGTGTGTGTGTGTGTATGTGTGTGTGTGTGTGTGTGTGTGTGTGTGTGTGTGCGCCGCGCGCGCGCGCGTGCGTGCGTGTGTGTGTGTGTGCAGTGTGATTTAGCCCTGGACAATATTGTATATCAATATTAGTAGCCAATATCAATATCAACCCATTACCACAATACAATAGTTACACTTTTGAATAGTCAGTATATTGATAACCCCATACATGTATTGAATATCAGCATTTTTCTAGAGCAACTGCAGTTGCCTCCATTTTCAATACAGGAGCAACCAGGTTAAAACAAAGAAGACTAGGATTCCAATTGGCCCGGGTACATAGTGCTAAAATATTTTTAACCAGCCCCTCAGTTATGTCATAACAGAGGGATCAAAATTGGAATATCAATATTGGAGGATAATATTT
>CAUJGJ010000277.1:1658400-1665900 GCA_963170055.1 Halisarca cf. caerulea | reverse complement strand
TTTGAGACACACACGCATAATGAGCACATTGGAGATCCCAAATGGGAATCCTAGTCAGAGGAAAGAACATGCATTGTTCTCTACAGCTATGGACGTGTTATGGGATACAATGAAACCTAGTCTTGCATAGCCAGACCCTCAAAAATATGGCTCCTTGATCTTTTGAAACATCACTGCATTAAGAGTCTCTCCTCCACACAGAATGATCAAAGAGGTTCGGGTCTGGCTATGTTAGACCAATGAAATCCCTCTACACCGAACACCTTGAGACCAGAAAGGCTCGTCTTCATTCTTGCGACATCATCGTTTTGAAGGTTGAAGATGTTCTAGGGTAATGAGTACAGTCAAACATCTTTAAGAATAAATTCAGGAACACATAAAATTAGTTCTCATAATCAGGTGCTCATCATATCAGGATATGATAGCTACAAGTGCTGTACACTACTACAGCAGACCAAGCTAGGCTTGAAATCTACTTCGTAGTAGACAGGAATTTACCTTAGTGAGATACTATCGTATGGATAATCAGTTGGTTCCGGATGGTTGTGTACTAGGAATCAGGTGTCTGGATTAGGGACGTTCCACTGCTGGGATCGATGACGTTTCTCTTGTATCATCCCTCCATATTTGGGCACGGGATGTCTGGCAGAGTTTCTTGTACAGTGAAACCTCTGTATAAAGACCACCCTTGTGATCCCACCTACTGGCTGCTAAGGACAGGTGGCTTCTCTTTGATACAGTGAATCCTCTGTATAAAGACCACCCTTGTGATCCCACCTAGTGGCTGCTAAGGACAGGTGGCCTCTTTTTGATGGTGACAATAATGTACTACCAGCGTATAGGCCTAAAAGTATGGCTGTTATAGACAGGTGACTATTTTATAATTCTGAAATGCAATGTACTACAAGCATGTTGGTCTGAAAGGTGTGGCTGTTGTAGACAGGTAGCTGCCTCATGCACAACCTCCATGTTGGTGCCCAAATTGTGTTTGATCATGGGTGAATAGTTATTTTTTAATTATAGTATCTTAATTTTTTCTTGTGTTTCTGATAATGAGGAAGTTGGGTGCTGATCTCATGATGTCATATGTATTCCCAAACATACATTCTAGTTGTTGTCATGCACATGTGTTTGCATACATGCACTCCTGTATATTCTTGTGTTGTGTGTATTATAATCTTTATTCCACAGGATACAGGATACCTATCTGTCTCATGTTCCTGTTTGCATGTGTGTATCTGTGTGTGTGTGTGTGTGTGTGTGTGTGTGTGTGTGTGTGTGTGTATGTGTATCTGTGTGTGTGTGTGTGTGTGTGTGTGTGTCTGTGTGTGTGTGTGTGTGTGTGTGTGTGTGTGTGTGTGTGTGTGTATGTGTATCTGTGTGTGTGTGTGTGTGTGTGTGTGTGTGTCTGTGTGTGTGTATGTGTGTGTGTGCGTGTGTGTGTGTATGTGTGTGTGTGTGTGTGTGTGTGTGTGTGTGTGTGTGTGTGTGTGCATGTGTGTGTGTGTGTGTGTGTGCATGCATGCATGCATGTGTGGGTGTGGGTGTGCGTGCATGTGTGCATGTGTGTGCATGTGTAAGTACATGCATGCATGTGTGTGTACGTGTGTGCGTGCATGCGTGTGTGCATTCATATGTGCATGTGTGCATGTGTGTGTATGTATGTGTGTGTGTGTGTGTGTGTGTGTGTGTGTGTGTGTGTGTGTGTGTGTGTGTGTGTGTGTGTGTGTGTGAATGCATGAGTGTGTGCATGCGTGCATGTGTGTACGTGTGTGTGTGTGTGTGAGTGCATGAGTGTGTGCATGCGTGCATGTGTGTACGTGTGTGTGTGTGCATGTGTGCACATGTATGTGTGCATGCATTCATGTGTGTGTGTGTGTGTCTGTCTGTCTGTCTGTGTGTGTGCATATATAGGCATGTGCCTACAGCACAGTGTCAGCATGTACACATGTCATCCCATGAACTATTCTATTAATTGCACTCCTCCAATGAGGGTTTTGGGGCTGCTCCGAGCAACCAAATCGCGTTAGTTATAACAAATGCATTATCCCTACAAGATATTCACTCCCAGTGCATGTGTGCATGATGTGTCTCGTAAATTGCATCAGTGGTGCCGCAACCCATGCCACCATGCAGGGCTCACCCCAGCCCCCTCTACCTCTCTTGGGTATTGCCTACCCTGTGAATGGCTTCAGCCAGCGATGAACTCACCCACCAAGCAGCCAGTACCATATGTGCGGTGTAGATCTATGTGGTTTGTATTTTCTATGTGTTTGTAGCAGCATTACATGTGCACACGACCTCTGTAGATACATGGAGGAAGTGGAAGAAACCGAATTACTTTGCTGGACTCAGCTTGGTGGCTGCAAAGGCCCCTCTACTGAAGTGAGTCTTGTGTATTATGTCTGTTAGCAGAATTATGTCTTCCTTCATTGTTATCATACGCCTGTGGTAGGGGTAATGAGACCCTTCCATGGGTTCTAAGGAATTAAGATACTCTTGGGATTAGCATTCAGACATCTGTATTGTGTTTGTATAGGCTAGTGTATGGCTGCCCACCTGAGTTGTGTGTGTGCCATGCTGTGTTGTGCTGTGTGTGTGTGTGTGTGTGTGTGTGTGTGTGTGTGTGTGTGTGTGTGTGTGTGTGTGTGTGTGTGTGTGTGCATGTGTGTGTTGTGTGTGTGTGTGTGTGTGTGTGTGTGTGTGTGTGTGTGTGTGTGCATGTGTGTGTTGTGTGTGTGTGTGTGTGTGTGTGTGTGTGTGTGTGTGTGTGTGTGTGTGTGTGTGCGCACGCGCGCTCTGTATGTGTGTGTGTATTTGTGTGTGTGTGTGTGTGTGTGTGTGTGTGTGTGTGTGTGTGTGTGTGTGCGCGCACACACACACACACACGCACATGTGCATACGTACATGTGTCTACTCGCAGTACGCAGATGTTGTGGTAATGTGTGCTTACATATGCAATGAGTGACGGAATTCTTTTCCCATGTAGAAATCATGACTCGTAGCCAGCCATCCGTGCTTCCTCCATTGGCAACACCTGTTGTGCTTACTTCACCAACTGCACAGCATTGTTTGTGGTTGATTCTACTATAGAAGATTGAGTTTCATAAACGACTCGTTTATATGTACACATATATATATAACTATATATATATTTATATGTACTATCATATACTATAATTTGTGTATTATTGTACATGTACGTAGGTGTAATATAGAACTACATGGGTGGGATATATTAGTAGGAACCCACACATTCTAGTAGGTAAACCCTCTCCTACTAGCATCTCAGCCCTTGCATCCATTGTGTTGTCTGCTTTAGTACGTTTTGTGCTTTATATTGTATCGTCGCGTGCAATGTACCGTATCGCAACATATGAAGTGATGACTTTGCTGTGTTCCCTCCCGGAGATGTTCAATGTATGCTGCTTAATGCAGGGAAACATGCTCATTTGTCACCTTGAGAGGTTTATGAAGGTCTGTAGACTTTTTGAGACCTGCTTGTTGCAGGGTGGACAAGCTAGGGGTAGCAGTCTGCACTACACATGACTGTGGTAGAGAAGGTCTATGCATGACAAAGTGTGTGTAACCCAGGAGTGTATACTATCCGGGAGTGTGTGTTGGCCAGGAGTGTGTACCATCCAGGAGTGTGTGCTAGCCAGGAGTGTGTACTAACCAGGAGCGTGTACTAACCAGGAAGTGTGCTAGCCAGGAGTGTGTACTAACCAGGAGTGTGTGCTGACCAGGAGTGTGTGCTAACCAGGAGCATGTGCTTACCAGGAGTGTGTACTAACCAGGAGTGTGTGCCAACCAGGAGCATGTGCTTACCAGGAGTGTGTACTAACCAGGAGTGTGTGCCAACCAGGAGTGTGTGTGCTAACCAGGAGTGTGTGTGCTAACCAGGAGTGTGTACTAACGAGGAAGTGTGCTAGTCAGGAGGTGTGCTATATAGCCAGGAATATGTGCTGAAAGGGAATATGTACTAGTATGAAAATTTTGACATGTAATTCTGCAATCATGAATTAATGTAGCAAGAAAATGTGAGCATACATTTTCATTGTGTAAGAATTAATTAATGAAGTACGTATAAACCAAAAAATTGCATACTACAAGCGAATATATATATATATATATATATATATATATATATATATATATATATATATAATATATATATACAATGCATCCCCCATCCACCCCAGCCCATGTGCATCTACATGTAATATTGTTGGATTATTGTGAGCCCCGGCGTCTATATCAACCCCATGTGTAGCCTGGACCCCTAGCTAAACTGGATGTTCTTATAAGCTGGTCGAGTGCGTACACTATGTTTGCTGTACATATAGAACCTCCCGAGCCAGGAAACAGCCCTTCAAGCATGAGCTCTAAAGCAATTAGAACATTTTCATCATTCCCAGAAGTGTTTGATGTTGCAATTGGGGGTTCACTCTCTGTACGGCCCCCACATGCATGCCAGTGAGTGGAATATGGCTGCCACCGTAGCTATAGCTGTGCATATGTACACTTGTGTTGAATCGATCTTTCCTATGCACTAGCTGGGTATTTGATGCATAGGCCATTGTAATGCCAGTGAGCGAAATATGGCTGCCACCACGTACAGCTCTGGATCCACACACTTGATTGTGATTCTTTCTTTCCTACTGCATGGGTAAGTATAATTCATTACAATGCCAGTGAGCGAAATATGGCTGCCACCACGTACAGCTCTGGATCCACACACTTGATTGTGATTCTTTCTTACCTACTGCATGGGTAAGTATAATTCATTACAATGCCAGTGAGCGAAATATGGCTGCCACCACAGGTACCTCGGCCCGGTGTAGGCACTTATGATAAATCTTTCCTGCAATGGGTTTTTGAATATATCGTCCCTTACAATACGTGTATGCGTGGTGCAGGTATGCCAACTGACTGTCAGTGTTGACATTCTTGGAAGACGTACTGGTAACATTTGACACAGTACTTAAGTATATAGGTGTGCATGTGTTGTGATATCATATACAGCTAGTGAAACCTCTATTAAAGGACACCTCCCAAATGCAGCCACCTCCTTTAACAGGATACCACTGCTCTGTCTCATTTGACACTCCTCACATTGACATGTGTACATTTAAACCCTCCAAAATAAGAACACCTTCATAAACAGGACAGCTTACTGTGGTCCAAATGGTGTCCTCAGTATAGAGGTTTCACTGTACAGGACAGTTAACAGTGGTCCCAATGGTGTCCTCAGTATAGAGGTTTCAGTGGATGATTTCAACACTATAGTTACAAGCAGCACCTTTATATATAATATGCATAAAATATGCAATAATTGTGCATAATTTTATTATATACAACTTGTATAACTATACTAGTGTTTATATAAAATTAATTAATAGTAATAATTATACCATTAGTTACGATCCCATTATATGCTATCCATAATTTGGATGGTTTGAGTATCTATGGCACAATTATCATTGTTACTTTGTAAAACATTAGCATTTCACATCAGATTCATTGATTCATTAAATATGACAATAATTGTCAAGAATATATTTTGCTTTCAAACAAAGCACAGAAATCGGAACACAAAAATATAAAAAACCATCACACAAAATGTTAAAAAGAGACATAAATAAAAGCACATTCACACAAACAAAACCACAAAACACACATGCACACATCAAATACATGTTTACTGAATCGAATGATACAATAGTTCAATATATACTTCTCCCTGTTGTCGGTTTTTGTGATTTCTGTGCGTGATAGGGTACCATCCCTTCATTTCACACTCTCCGTCCAACATGGATGACATATCAATCTCCGCCAAACCCATGTGGTCGTCCTTGGTAAGTGTGTCTTTGTCGTACACTTCAATAAACAACTTGTCATTGCTGTCCCAAGAGAATTGGAATGATTCGTTGTATTTAGGATTAAGTGTTCGTTTCTTAACCGTGCTCTTCTGTTTCTGCAGACCAACACTCATCACAAAATAGGGGTCGCTCTTTACAATGTCCTTCTCGATCAGTTTGCGCGCCTCCACTAGTCTGAGATGTACAATTCCCTTAAATTCGACCATGGCAACGTTCCTTATGTCATTCGAGCTCCCGCCACTACTGCTTCTACTGCGCGGGCTACTAGGGGAATGAGGGGGAGAGGGTCTTACGACTCTCTTGGGATAGTGAGGAGACCCGCTCTTTCCTTCCCTGAACTTGAACAACTCGTTAATGTACTTTGCGATGATAAACTGTTCTCTTTCGTTGCGAGACGTTTTGCTTCCTTGCGGTACCTCGAACACTTTGGGAATGCAATACTCGAGAATCTTGTTAATCTTTGCGTTCCCTCCTTTTTCTAGCATTCCTTTCACTTGCTCCCGTGTCCAGTCATCCAGAGACAGACTCAGCACAAAAGATTTCTCCACCCCGAGCGAGCGGTGAACGCCGGCACATTGAGTGCAGATGAGTACTCCAAGGTTCACGCTGGCCCAGCCTGGACTTGGCTCACCGCAGTCAGCACAAGCATTGTTGCCTTCAAGTTTGATCAAATCGGACAAGAGTGTACGTGGAGACGGCCCCGAAGGTGCCTCTTTCGTTACTGGAGCAGCCATAAAAATGGTATCTTTCTTGAGCTTCGAGCGAATCAGCTCCTGCTGTAGTTCTAAGATTACAAGATTCATATTTGCTTATATATAGCGTTTCTGAAACACAGTTTTAACAGAAGTGGTTACAGACCTACCTGGTTGGGTTTCTTCGCTGCTTTTATAGGATCCTGCCGGAGTCTAGGCCGTACTTAGTCTAGGCCGTACTCTAGCACGCGACATCCGGAAGCCAAACAAACGTCACAAGCCTCGTGTACGAATAAAATGGCGGGCGAGAAAGGCAAGGAAAAGGCCGAAACCAAAGTAGACCAGGCTCTGCTCGACGAGGATGATGATTTCGAAGAATTTATGACAGAAGGTGGGATTCTGGTCGTCTTATCAACTTTTCATTTACACATTTATTCTGGTGTACCTGAGACGGTTCCAACTTCGGACTCACAGTGGCCTGGAACCCCTCTAATCCGTACCCCTGAATTCCCCTCTAATGTGAACACTGTAATTGACCATATTACACATTCAATTCCTATAATGAAACTATGTACATCAGCTCCATTGCTCATAGGTTGCCTTTATGACATATGTACATATTGATTCTTCCTTGGGTTCTTCATAGACTGGAAGCCTCAAGAGGAAGACGAAGATGATAGACAAGTTTGGGAAGACAACTGGGACGATGACAAAGTTGACGATGACTTTTCATTGCAGTTGAGGTACTGTATGTAAACGAATGATTGTACCCCAATTCAAATCAAATACAGCCTATTTGTGTATTGTTGTCATCGTATGTGTATTCTTTCATTTAACAGAGCTGAACTCCAAAAGCTTGGTCACAAACTAGCGCCACAGCAAAAGTCATGATCAGATATGCCCAAAAACAGAACATACATACAATC
>CAUJGJ010000277.1:1645900-1653400 GCA_963170055.1 Halisarca cf. caerulea | reverse complement strand
ACCCTCTGTGCGAATACTAAGCTATCTCTTTCTGTGTTCCCTTCTCATTAGGAGGGACTCATGTTCGGGGCTTGCATGGAGCGTAGCTTCGAGGAGATTTCTGATTCGTCTGTGACTTCAAAGAAACGAACAGTTGTTGTGTGTATGTTATTGCATTTTCTTTGTGAGATTCGTCACGTGTTGTTACACGAGTACTTTTATCCCATTTATTTGTATATTGTTATCTTCCTGTATCGACAAGTATGGGCTGTGGTGTGAATGGACTTCCTGTCCTCGCGTTTCTTCCAGTAAACTTTTGGTGTAGTCATCCTTGAGGGCAGATATCCTTAACGAGGTACATCCTCTGTCATTGTCTGTATTTTGTATGTTTGTTCAATTGAGAGGGTCATGTGCGGTCACTCACTGGCTTTGCTTAACTTTGCCTAACTTTGCTCGGTGAATACCCGGCTAGTGCATACCCCTCTATACATCTACGTATACTTCATTCTCTCTCTATTGTCGATGGAGTACAGCACTCCATATGTAGGATGACATGAAAACAAAATGGCAGAATAGAAATTTCGGCTCACGTTGTTGCTCTATCATTAGTATGAACATGGCCTCCTCTGCTGGCAGCTATGTAGCTAGCAAGCCTTCATTGATATTGCCAGTGGAACAAGTACAGGTCAGGGCTCCACTTCCTGATATGGGAATTGTTGGGATGCAGTGTACTGTACATAGAATGCAGCTGCTAGCTGTGATGTGCAAAGTTGTTTGTGTATCACACACAAGTTTACCTGGGATGGCATGGTGCACTGCACACAGGTTTACCTGGGATGGGATGGTGCACTGCACACAGGTTTACCTGGGATGGGATGGTGCACTGCACACAGGTTTACCTGGGATGGTATGGTGCACTACACACAAGTTACCTGGGATGACATGCACTACACACAGGTTTACCTGGGATGACATGGTGCACTACACACAAGTTTACCTGGGATGACATGGTGCACTACACACAGGTTTACCTGGGATGACATGGTGCACTACACACAAGTTTACCTGGGATGACATGGTGCACTACACACAAGTTTACCTGGGATGACATGGTGCACTACACACAGGTTTACCTGGGATGACATGCACTACACACAGGTTTACCTGGGATGGCATGGGGCACTACACACAGGTTTACCTGGGATGGCATGGTGCACTATACATGTACACTATTGCTGTCAAATCTCATTTAGACAAACTTTAGGGGACCCATAGAGTTATTTCTCACCATCAGAAATTCTTCTTATATACATATATATATATATACGTATATATATATATATATATATATATATATATATATATATATATATATATATATATATATTATATATATATATATATATATATATATATATATATATATATATATATATATATATAATGTATACTGTACATATTTAGGCAGTAATCCATCTTGAGAATGCTTGTCTTAGTGAGGTTCTTCTGAACGTATACGTATGTACTGTGGAGTCCACTCAAGTTGAACTTCCTTAACTGGGATTTCTGGATAGGATGAATGGATTTGCTTTTCTCTAACTCATTGCATTCTACGATGAGCAAACTCTGCTACATGCAAGTTCTGATAAGTGCAGACTCCACTATATGCATGTATGTACATATGTACTCTCATACATATGTACGTATGTACATACATACTCACATGTTGTTAGAAATAAGAAGCTAACGGTGGATGGATAAAAGTTCTAGCATTGTTATTTTGGGTCAGGCAATTTCAGCTGTGCTTGGACGTATTTTGGACGTACATAAGATTTGGCCACATCACTGTGTGTGTGTATCAAATGAGCATTTGGTAGTGCTCAGCCAAATGTCTGACCCAAAACTTTTTGGGTTGCACAAAATGCCAAAATGGTCAGACAGTGTCTGAATGCTGCCATTACATATTTCTATCACTATATATATGTACATATGTGTATTTCTGGGTGCCACTTACAGTAGCCTCTGGCTAAAGGTTCCCCAGGTTAAATAAGAATACCCTATACCCTATACCCTATACCCTATATGTACTCACATACTCACAGTGACCCCTGTTATGATGTCCTCTTCATATCCTCTCCATGTAAAGGTATACACTCCTTCGCTTACTCTCACACCCGATGTTCCTTCTACAATGAATTCGGCCATGTAAACTGTTTCGAGGTGGAGAAGCTAGCGGAAACTTGCAACAAGGTGCGCTCATCTCTACGTGTGTGATTTGTGCTTGGACACAAATGTGTTTGTGTGTACATGTCTCATCCATGTGTATTTGTGTGTTAGCTTATACCTTCTTGTATGCATACATGTGTACAGTATGTATGTTTGCAGATATGTGTTTGTTTGTATGGGGTTTAGAGCTACATACACATGTGCAGTGTGTTGTGCAATGTATGTGTGTGTGTATGTGTGTGTGTGTTTGTGTGTGTGTGTGTGTGTGTGTGTGTGTGTGTGTGCGTGTATTTGTGTGTGTGTGTGTGTGTGTGTGTGTGTGTGTGTGTGTGTGTGTATGTGTGTGTGTGTGTGTGCGCACGCACGCATATGTGTGCATGCATGCGTATGTGTGTTATACCTCAAACTGTAAATGAAGCCCCAATTGGACAAGCTTTGGGCTATTTTCCGAATTGAATGAAGGAATGAAGACTGACCAATGTCTCTTTAGATATATACAGAAAGCAATCAAAAATGCCAGTGAACAGTGAAGATAAATTTAATGCAATTAAAAGAAGCCATTGTTGAGTATTGTGCCCTCTTATCTTGTTATCCCTCTCTTGTAGGATTTGGCAAGCATTATTGGATGGTTCACATTTCGCAGGAACTCTCGCCACTACCTCTCTGTGAGGGAGAGAGCAGTGCACAAGAGTTTCCTGTTGATGCTGGAGCACATTCCTCGTGACGCATTCCTGACGGCCCTCTTCACACCCGAGGTGGCTGTGAACCTCTCAGTACACACGCACAGCAGTACCCTCTACAGAACAAAACTGGGGTTGCTGGAACCGGTACCGCTAAAGGTTGCAAATCTCCACTCCACGTCCAGTGTTGCCTATCGTAAGGTCCCCAGCTACTTAACAGGACATGAACATTTGGAGAAGATAGCATCATCAGAAAAGTACGTAAGTCCAGTGAAAACTTGCTATAAAGAACACTCTTACAGTGAATTTCTGTATATACAGTAGTGAACAAATTCATGTGACCCTGTTAATGTTCTACTATGAAAGTCTAACTGGATATCAGTGTTGTGGCCATTACAGGGGTATCATAATCAACTACCATTGCGATTATCTCAGTATCAAAGCATTACGATTACTATTACCACTACAGACTTCCACTAAAGTAATCAATTACCATTGCAACTACATTTCTACAATTGCAATTACAATTACTAATTACAGATATATTCTTGGATGCTTGCAAAAGTTATTGTACCTTACCGAGATTTCATATATGTAGTGATCTAAATCATGTGATTGATGTTATTTTCCCGTTTCCACCAGCCGCCTGGTTAACTGTAGCACAGAAATAGCCTCAAACTAGCCAAAATCTACCTTCTTAGGCGGCAAAATATATCCACAGATATAAACAATATGCATCAGAGTAGTTGCATGGTAATTGTGTAATTTGATGCAAATAGCTAAAGAATACCAATTACCATTACGACTACTCTGAGACTGAAACAGCTCCATTACAATTACATCACCATTACAGGCAAATGTATACCTAATTACAATTGATTACAATTACTAATTACCATTACCACAACACTGCTGGTTATAGTGAATTTGTGACTGAGTGAAGAATTTTCATTGTCCCCTGGGATTCGTTACGATGAGATTCCACTGCACACACGTCACAATACACATACGTACATATGTGCTCTCCAGTGTTCGGTGGAATTAGGTTGCTATGTATCTTACTGTACGTGGCAACATATAGCAACATTCCTTCAATGCATATGTACTGACATGTATGTACGTACAAGTCCAGCAGGTGTGTATATGCACAGATGTGCGCATATATGCACACTCAAATTTCCCACATACACGAGTTGGCATACGTACACTTAAAGTGCGTACTTCCGTTCACACTCTCACACATGGGCGCACTCACACGCTAATCTGATGTTTGTCAGCGATTTGTGCATGCTTGTTTTTTCGCAGACAGTCACTCATCGGTGAACAAAATCAAGCATTACCTATTGTTACGCTTTACAGGAACACGACCAAATCCCTTGAGGTGTGTGTCACACATTTGGAATGTTGTGTTTTTATGCACATCCGTGTGAATAATTATTACCTTTGTATTGTTTTTCATTGGAATTTATCAGAAAATGAAATCAGATCTTGAAAGATCTTCCACAGAGCTGCATCAACTTGCTTTGGACGTGAAGAGGCTTGAAGAAGAGTTGCAGTCGAAGGAGACAGAGGAGAGCAGACTTGAGGAGGAAAAACAAAAGAAACTGGAAACAGCCAAAGCCATGGGCCTGCTGATCCCTGAGGATGGTGAGGAGAATGGATCAGGTCCACTGATACCAGAAAGTACGTTTGTGGCTGTATCCGACAGTACATTGGTTTGCATGCAAGAGTGTAAACATGTATATACTGTATGTATGTATACACATGCAATCACCCCGCTGAATGCAGCACTGAACATGTCAGTATGGCCTGTTGCTATATGCATGCAGTATGACCACATGAAGTGTGTGTGTGTGTGTGTGTGTGTGTGTGTGTGTGTGTGTGTGTGTGTGTGTGTGTGTGTGTGTGTGTGTGTGTGTGTGTGCATTGAATCCTCACTCATTCGGACTTCAGTTATCAGGAGTTTCTGTTTATCCTGTTGTTTGATTATCAAATATCCATTGAAATATACCATAAAAGTATGTTTACTATCCAGCAAGAAGCAAGCATGTGTCTTTTTTTGTTGGGAGAGATTCTGACTCAGCTATCAAGAGTAGCATGTGCAGTAACACTAAAATCTCTCTTCACGGTGTCCTGTTTTGCTGTGAGCATGACATATTCCTTACCTGTTGTTGTGCATTCAGCACAAATGCACTGGGGTAAACTTACATGTGAGCATGGTATGCTCATACCTGTGGCTGTAGATCTGGTGTGACCATGTGCACAGGAGTTTGTGCATGTGTGTATGTAAGTGTGAACGCTTGCTTGTATTGTGTTCCCAAAATACTCCAAATTCGTGCGTACAGTCAGCATCCCATTCGCCTTATCGTATTCTCCCTCGAGGAGGAAGTGTTATCTTCTTTGTCTTTTGAGAAGTGCTTCTGTGTGGAGTGTAGGGTGTCCTGAGGTCAGGTATAGGAAGACCTTGGGTATTGGACTGTAGACAGCTTTCATTTCACACTTATTCATCCCAGTGTCTAGTCTTTCAACTGCAACTGTTAGGAACAATTAATCTTGCCTGTGACTTTGTGCTGCTGTCTGTAATCCTCAAGTGTGGCTATTTTCAGCAACTGTTAAGAATCTTAAGATTTCATTGCCCCAGACTCCGTAAACAGTGTCTCCTTGAGGCACTTATTTGCTGTCTTGTACAATACAATCTTCTTTGAGAGACTGTATTTGTGAGGTAAAGTGAAACCTCGCAGTCTGAATGCCTGGGGACAGGAGACGTTGGCCAAATTGGAGAAGTGGCCACAACCAACAAGTCCATTTCAGAATATGAATAACTTTTGGGACCAAACAAAATGGCCAATTTAGACAGCATGGTCGATTTACAGACGCTCATATTAGAGAGCACTCACTGCACCATCCAGCCCTCTTTCAAGAGAGCACTCACTGCACCATCCGGCCCTCTTTTAAGAGAGCACTCACTGCACCATCCAGCACTCTTAAGAGAGCACTCACTGCACCATTCGGCCCTCTTAAGAGAGCACTCACTGCACTATCCGGCCCTCTTAAGAGAGCACTCCCTCCACCATCAGGCCCTCTTAAGAGAGCACTCACTGCACCATTCGGCCCTCTTAAGAGAGCACTCACTGCACCATCTGGCCCTCTTTTAAGAGAGCACTCACTGCACCATCAGGCCCTCTTAAGAGAGCACTTACTGCACCATTCGGCCCTCTTAAGAGAGCACTCACTGCACCATCTGGCCCTCTTTTAAGAGAGCACTCACTGCACCATCCGGCCCTCTTTTAAGAGAGCACTCACTGCACCATCCAGCCCTCTTAAGAGAGCACTCACTGCACCATTCGGCCCTCTTAAGAGAGCACTCACTGCACTATCCGGCCCTCTTAAGAGAGCACTCCCTCCACCATCAGGCCCTCTTAAGAGAGCACTCACTGCACCATTCGGCCCTCTTAAGAGAGCACTCACTGCACCATCCGGCCCTCTTTTAAGAGAGCACTCACTGCACCATCCGGCCCTCTTTTAAGAGAGCACTCACTGCACCATCCGGCCCTCTTTTAAGAGAGCACTCCCTCCACCATCAGGCCCTCTTTTAAGAGAGCACTCACTGCACTATCCGGCCCTCTTTAAGACACAAATGTACATACATACGTGTGTATCCACTGTACCGAACCCTTCACCACAGACCCTCCCTACTGGAACACCATCAGTGCCGTAATACACTTGTTTGAGAGAGCTCCTTTGTGAAATGACCACACCTCTTGTAAGACCAGCTTCAAATGTATGTACAGTAAAACCTGTCCATAACGACCACTCGAGAGACCAAGTAATGGTGGTCGTTGTAGACCGGAGGTCCTCATACAGTCAGAGCTGCATTAGTATCACTGATGTGGTCCATGGAGCAGTCTACAGTGGTCTCTGTAGACAGGTGGTCCTTATACAGAGGTACCGTATATTCTCTAAAAATTCGGCACTCCATAATTTCATCACCCATAGTTTTGTGTCGAAAATATCTCTAAAATTTGACGAAATGGCCATTTTCTAGAACTTCGTCGTGTTCTCCAATATTTCGTCGTCCGAATTTTCAGCCTAAGATTAACTGTAGAATTGAATTTAAGTTTTGTGATTTTTACAGTGGTTCTTCTTCCTGTGCTTTGGATCGAGTATTTTCTGTTTTTGCTCAGCAAGTATAGCCTATACTATAGGCCTACTATTGAGTGCGAGCGAAAAAAATGGCGGCTAGGCGACGCATTATCCCCTCCAAATTGCAAACTGTGCACCAAAAAGCTAAGTAAAGCACTTTAACGTTCTTTTCGCTACTTTTTAGGGTTATTTAAATCATTATAGGTACATATAATAGCTGAACTCTACAATTTCGTCAGCTCTCCAAGTATTCGTCTCTCAACTCCAAGGTTTCGTCAGCCTTTCTCATAGGTGGGAAAACAACTCTAAATTCTCTCGTCAGACGAATTTTTTGTGAAACTAGGTGTGACGAATTTTTAGAGAATATACGGTACATTAGTATCACTGAGGTGGCCCATGGAGCAGCCTATGGTGGTCACCATAGACAGGTGGTCTTTCTATACATGTGGTCTCACTGTATGTGTATATCCAC
>CAUJGJ010000277.1:1618400-1635900 GCA_963170055.1 Halisarca cf. caerulea | reverse complement strand
TGTACATGTGTACATACATATTATATACGTACACAAATACACTGGCACATACAGTCAAACCTCGTTAGTGAGTACACCTGGGGACCCTCCAAATTGTTACTCACTATCAGTAGTACTTGCTAACCATGTAGATTAGTATTATGGGTTATAGGCTGGGGTATCATATCCTAACCAGGTATTACTCATTAACAGTGTTCTTACTAATGAGGTTCTACTGTATGTAGCTTGATTATACGTATGCACATACGTACGCATATACGTATGTACATACGTACGCATATACATATGTACATACGTACATATTTGTACATTATATGCACCTCTGTACTACCTATATGCGTATGTACACAGGTAGGTGCTGTGCACAATTACGTATAATGTTAAAGAGCGTGTGCTGAAAAATTCAAAGAAATTTTCATATAAATGCATCAGCCCACAAACATACATATTATGTATATACATACGTACGTACATACGTATGTATAGAAATACAAATATAATATGTGCATACGTACGTATGTACATACATACGTATACTTGTGTGCCCTACTGGTGTGGGCAATTGTATGGGAACATGTGTGGTAGAGTGTACCTATGGGAAAAACCAAAAAATATGCATACATATGCACATGCATACGTACACATGTCCATGTACCTACTTAGCTGAACAACTAAGTAAGTACGTACATACTAAGCAAGTTCTAATGATCTTTGCTCACTTTCTTGTTGAGAATTTCAACCTCCTGTCTCCATTTGTCGTTGGCTACCCTCAGTTCTTCTTCTTTCCTCTGAATAAGCTCAGTCACTGCAGCTCGAGAGTCCTTCTGATGCCTCTCGGACAACTCATTCCTCAAAGAAGAGCACTCCTCCCTACGTAGACACAAATACAGAGGATGAAGTGAACCCACTCTGTGTAGAATAACCACCTGTCTGTAGTGATGGTTGAAGGCTGGTCTATGGACCACCCAGAGTGCCACCAGATCCATGCTACCCCGGTACAGAAATTGACTGATATCCCGATAACGGCATTGATAGGTGTGAAAAAGCCAATACTGATAACCAATACAATATTCCTTCATACTTACATCCTTGAAAATCTTATTAAAGTACACCCTAAATTGGGAAATTTTCACGACCAATAATATTTGCGATTTTCACGAATTGACTTCACTCGCGAATTTTTGTGTCACAATTATTCCTGCACACGTTCCAAAGTATAGGTATAGACAATGTATGGTGAGACTTACGAAATTTTTAGTCGCGTTTTTTTCTGCCTACCAGATATAGCGCTGATTTGGGAAATTTACTGTTCGCGAATATTTTCCAATTCAGGGTAACTTCAATCAGGTGAACACTCATATGACATTGAAAGTGAGGTATCGACACATGTAGCCACCAAGGCTAAACATACGTTGAAACTGAACATACGTACAAAAGTAGGTACACACGTGTGTGGATGAACATTGAAAATAAAAAGGAGCAGAGCATTAATCATTGTAGTGTACGTACGTACGTACGTACATGTGTAATATGATATCTTTGATAACTGTCATTAAAAGGCCGATACTGACAAATCTGATAACAGATGATAAGACAATGGTGGTATGCCACTACCAATATCAGTGCAATACTAACTGCCTCTCTTTACCAAAACTACATGTCTACAGAGACCACAATATGTAGAATGTTTTGTGTACTCACTGTATGGGACACCATTGGAAAATTCCAACAACAGAGTACACTGGTACATACGTATGTATGTACGTATCCTGGTGTGGGGGCAAATTATGGGTGGATCAAAGGAAAAAGTGTGCTGACATTTGTGATGTAGCACAGGTCACTGATATACGCACAATTCCTAATTGATGTCAATTAATGTCAATTGGTAGGGTAAGTGGCTAAAACTGATCAACTCTAGATGAGACTGTACACACCAGCAGTAAACAGTGAATGGTCGCCAGGATACAAATTAGTTATATCCTGTCCAGGTGTGCTGCAGCAGAAAATACAGTGCTGATGACCTTGGGCTTTACCCTCGGTCAGTCAGCACTGTATTTCTGCTGCAGCACACCTGGACAGGATATAACTAATACATGTACGTATGTATGTACACATGTATGTATGTATGTATGTACGTATGTACGTATGTATTGTCAAACCAAAAAGAGCAAAGTCACCTCTGCTTACTGAAGAAGCTACGTACGTACATATTTAGGTTCAGGATGGGACAACAAGGCACTGCCCTCCCAACCTCTCACAATGGGGATTCCAATAAAATGCAATTCTACTACATACGTACATAAATGTATTAGTTATATCCTGTCCAGGTGTGCTGCAGCAGAAAATACAGTGCATATTTAGGTTCAGGATGGGACAACAAGGCACTGTGGGATTCCAATAAAACGCAATTCTACTACATACGTACATAAATGTATTAGTTACATCCTGTCCAGGTGTGCTACAGCAGAAATACAGTGCTAGCTGACCGAGGGCAAAGCACACCTGGATAGGATATAACTAATACATTTATGTACGTATGTAGTATAATTGCGTTTTATTGGAATCCCACAGTGCCTTGTTGTCCCATCCTGAACCTAAATATGCACTGTATTTTCTGCTGCAGCACACCTGGACAGGATATAACTAATTTGTATCCTGGCAACCATTCTCTGTTGACTGTTGGTGTGTACAGCCTCATCTAGAGTTGATCAGTTTTAGCCACTTACCTTATCAATTGACATCAATAGATATCAATTAGGAAGTGTGCGTATATCAGTGACCTGTGCTACATCACAAATGTCAGCACACTTTTTCCTTTGATCCACCCATAATTCGCCCCCCCCCCCCCCCCCACACCAGGATACAACTTAAGATAATCCTCACAATCAAATGTACATGTAATATGTGTATCAACTATGTGCATGTGTACGTATGCACTTTGTGTACATATTTGCATCTACAATCAAATATGCATCTGCTATATTAACACACACATGCATGTCACGCATGCACACACACATACGGACGCACGCATGCACGCACGCACGCATGCACGCACGCATGCACACATGCACACACGCACGCACTTTATCCTGTTTAGCCACATTTCTTCCAATTTCTTTGTTATCTGTTCCTTCTGGAAGACGAGCTGTTCCTCACAGTTTCGTGTAACACTCTCAAGTTTGGCTTGCAAGCTAGCAACATCCACCTGTGAACAAACATCAAGCATGCATGTGTGCAGACAGTACTTGTAAACATACATACGTACGTATGTACAGTACATTCACGTACATACGTATGTACATACGTACATACATACGTACATACGTAAATACATACGTACATATGTCTGTATGTGTATAGCACATGAGTACATACGTACAGTAGCTGGGTATGAGTGTTGATGTACTGTACAAGAGAACTTAGTTGGGTATGTAGATGGGTAACATATGAGTGTTGATGTACTGTACAAGAGAACTTAGTTGGGTATGTAGATGGGTAACATATGAGTGCTGGTGTAGTAGCACTGTACATGAGTACTCAAGCGGACAACATGGAAGCTATGTAGCCAACCTTCAGAGATTGGCACTCCGTCTCCCTGCATCCCAGCTCCGACTTTGCACGCCTCAAGTCTTTCTTGGCTCTCCCCACCTCCTCTTCCAGACGGGAAATCTGGGTACTGGCAGTACCAAGACCTTCCTTGCTGTCCCTTAGGATCTTCTTCAAATTTGACAGTTCTTCTTCCTTATCAAGCAAATTCCCTTGTGCCTCATTCAGTTGACCTTCAACACACTTCATTTGCTCATTGTGGGAAGATTTCAAGATGCCAATTTCTTCATTTTTGATGGCCATCATTTTCTCTCTCAAGCTCTCCAACTCATCCTTATGCTCAGCCTTCAACAGGGAAAGCAACAAATAAGTACAGTACATAAAGACTAGCCCTATCAGTGTACCTGGACAATAGAGTGACGTACGTACGTATGCACACTACACATACAGAACCATAACCATAACATGAACAGTGAAACCTCTGTAATAAGGACACCATTGGGATCACAGTGAGCTGTCCTGTACAGTGAAACCTCTGTAATAAGGACACCATTGGGACCACAGTAAGCTGTCCTGTACAGTGAAACCTCTGTAATAAGGACACCATTGGGACCACAGTGAGTTGTCCTGTATAAGGAGGTGCTCTGATTTCGGAGGGTTTAAATATATTTATGCACATCAATACAAGGGGTGTCAAATGGGGCAGAGCAGTGGTGTCCTCTTAAAGGAGGTGGCTGCATTTGGGAGGTGTCCTTTAATAGAGGTTTCACTATGTATGGAAATATTGCTGGAAATATACGTACAACCAGTATGTATATACATACGTACTTCAGTGGATCAGTGAGACAATATTCACATACACTTTATTTAAAAGAATTGGCAGTCAAAAACAAATTTAAACTGAAAACAGATAAAGTTTTAATTTGGCAAATTTTACCTCAGTGGCTGTGACTATTACCCCATTTACACTGAAGAAATACAAAGTGATACAAAGTGAACTTTAAACCGGTTTAGAAGGCACTTTAACACTCCAGTGTAAATGGGGTATATGACGCACGTCAAATTTGCACTGTTTCTTCTGACTGCCAAGCCACCAAGATTGATGTGCCAAGTATTTCAGCCAAAATTCAAACTTACATACATACAGGTCAATGCACCGCACACATGCCGTCAACAACTCCAGCTGTACTTACTATAGCACATACGTACATAAGTATGTACGTATATACATAAACTGTACATAGTACGTACGTATATACGTATACTGTACATACGTATGTACATTTACATGTTGGCTTAGGAGAATTGTATAGATGATAAGTACCTTTAAGGATTCAAGCTGCTGCCTCAAGTCCTGCAGTGCCTGAATGTGCTGTGACCCCAGCTCCTGTTCCTTGGTGCTTAGCCTAGCCTGGGCTGCCTCAATCTCCCTAGCATACTGAACAGAGAGGTCTTCTTTCTCTTTTTGGACTTTCTTCAGTTGTTCAGACAGGGAACGAATGGCACTTTGATGTTCCTTGGATGAATCTTTGTGTGTGGACAACAGCATATCTCTTTCAGTTTCCAGTCCCCTAAGATCATGCTGAAGCTTATCGACTGTTCCCTTGAGGTCTTTGATTTTGAGTGAGTCGTCGGCACAGGCAGCTTCCAGTCGGGCTACAAGTGCTGCATGGAAATACCACACAAGAGTGTACACAATATATACATATGTACAGATAATGTTCATATGCAAGTATATAACACCTACAGAACTGCATATGCACACACACACACACACACACACACACACATGCACACGCACACACACACACACCATACATATGTACATGCCTGATAGTATATCCATACCTGACATAGCTGTCAGCTCCAGTGATTGCTGCTGATACTTTTCCTGCTCAATTTCCAGTGCCATTTTTAAATCAGAAATCTGTCCCTGTAGAGCACCTCGACTCAGGTTGGCTGCCTGGAGCTGACTCTCAAGCGATGTCACATCACTCTTACCCTGTTCCTGCACCAGTTCCAAATCTCTCAATCTCTGTTCAGCCATAGTGTACCTGTCTTCTGCTTCACGGAGGCTGGAAGACAAACTGGATATCTTGTCATTTAGCTCACAGACTTCTTCTGCACTCGCATCCATCAAAGATTTCTCTTTCTCCTTGCGCTCTTGCATTGCACGTGCCAAGATCACATCACTCGACTGGTTAGCTTCACGTAGCTGTTCATGAAGGTCCGCACAGTATTGCTCCCTCATTCTCTCCAGTTCCATTTGGTGATGTTCCTTTAGGTGATTCATTCCTTCTCTGTGTTCACTTCTCTCGCGCAGGAAGGCCTCCCTTTCAATGTTGCATTGATTCTTCACTTTCTTGATAGTTTCTTGTAGTGATCCTTGATACCACTGTTCCAGAGTGACCACCTTACCTCTGCTGTCAGTCAAGTCTTTTTTCAGCACTGCAAGACGTATGCTTAAATCTTTCACTCGTTGTAAATTTTCTTCCTTAAGGCTCACCATTTCAGACTGGTGGTTGTGCTTTATTTCATCGGCATCTATTTTCATGGCAGCTTTGTCATTTTCCAGTAGTGCAATCTGGCCATTACAACAGGCCACGTGTTCTTGCAATGTCTCTACTTCTCCCAAATGCTTAGCTTCAATCATTTTTATTCTTTCTTCACTTTTCAAATGAAGATTCTTCATTTCTCTTTCATGGAGGGATTTCAAGTGATGGACAAAATTATCATGTTCTTCATTCCGCACATTTAGCTGATAGATTACTTTTGTTAACTGAGAAATCTTCTTCATCACTTTGAAGGTGTATTCTGGTGGGAGTGATTGATCCAGGAAACCACTGCGGGTAGGCACGCTACCCGTCTTGGGACGGCTACTCGAGGTAGCCATTTTCTACTGTGTTGTCATGGTGATATATGAATGTCATTATAACCCGTCCCGTTCCCCTTTCGCTTTGTTTTGCTCCGCCTACATTCCTCCTTCTCTCCCCCAACTCTCGTGCGCATCACATGATCAAGTAGGGGCGTTAGAGCATATAGCGCACCGATACCGCTGAGTAGCCAGGAAGGAACTGTTTCGAGAGGACCGTTATAAAGGCGTCTTGTGGCTATTCGGTTTATTCCTACCGAAGAGCGTCGAACTATGGCCCTCGGGATACTCCGGCTACTGAGAAGGCGGCAAGGGAATTGGCAGAGACTACAGGGGAAGCCTTCGAGGGAGCGTCACTTTGTGTCGTTGATTTTCAATGTTTGTACTGTTTTGGCAATTTGTGTGTCACTTGGCCTACCCTGGTGGTCGGACGCCAAGGTGGGTTCGACGTGTTACTACGAATTCGGGTTGGCGAAGGTCACAATATACACGGGAAGCACAACGCGGACTTATACTTGTGAGTTATACGTAAGTAAACTCGGTATAACTTTTAGTGCTTTGAATCATTCTCCCTGTCTCATTGTTTCCCTTTTGATGTGTTTTTGATCTGCCTCTCACGGCTGCGTGACACCATAATCGTTTTTTAACGACCCGTAACTTGTGGAAACTTCGAACTTAAAACAGCCCCTGCAGGTACAGTGGGACCCCTCTATGCCGGACACCTTGGGACCAGAAGGTACTGTCGTGAAGTGAAGGTGTCCTCATTTCAGGGGTTGAATATGTACTATGGCAGAGTATGGAGAATCATTTGGTTCCAGTGATACGTATGTGTCCAGCTTAGAGGGGTGGGGGTCTGGATTAGAGGGGTTCCACTGAATGCTAGCATATTCACAACACCTGTAATTCCTGGTGGATTGGGGCATGTAGTGTGTGTGTAATACGTATGTACTATAGACAAAAAAGAAACTCTGTCCTATATTGATGGTTGTGTGAAGACGGTTGTATGTCTATAGACATGTGCTTGTACATATGTCTGTAGCCATGTGCTTGTATGTCTGTAGCCATGTGCTTGTACGTACGTATGTCACTGCATTGAAGGCATGTGTGATCCAAATGTGCCTGTGTCTGGTCTACGTCACGGAGTATAGCTGAAGTATTGGTTGTATTGTTGTGAGTAAGTAGTCTTACGTGAAAAGCAATGCTCTGGCCCGAGAGCTGCCATCTTATAGAGGGATTGAGGTTTGGGTCTGGCTATGAGAGACTAGTGGCTCAGTACACTCGGTATAACATTGGAACTTGCCGAATACTTCAACAACCTGTACTTGTCATTAGCACCCTGGGGGGTACAACCTCCTTTCTTTGTTGAGACTGAGGGCAGGCAAATTTGTCTGCCCAATGTCACTTGCAGCATATAGGATCTTGTGGTTGGCCCAATCTACATGCTGATTAGTACTACTTCAGTTAGGAACTGGCACAGAGAGGGGTACGCTTGAACTACAAAGATGTAGTCTAGTCTCTGCAAGGAGAAGTACAGGGTTTGTGGATGGACTACAAGATGATACTGAGCTGATTCCTCTGCATGTTCTCCTTTTGAAGACCTCTTAGTTGTAATTTGGCAGTCTCTTCACTTTCAATTGTCAAATTTCAGTGGAGATTGCTCAGTTGTTTATGTAGTATGAAAGTGATCAGGTGTTGAATATACATGTGTACATGTACACACACACACACACACACACACACACACACACACACACACACACACACACCAAGACTTCTATACAGTCTCATCATCAGGTACAAAACTCCTTATTGTCACATATCACATTCACCTCCAGGAAAGTGATTCCCAATAATCTGTCAGAGGAAGATACACGTTTCTAGTGAGCATAATACAGTGCGGTACCAGGATACCTTTTCCCAGTGTTTTGGGATAATCCATGATGCTTTGTGATTGGAAAGTGGAAGTACGTACTAATGAGGTTTTCAGATTTAATTGAACAATGATGTCTGATTGGGCAGAAAATTTGTTGCATTCAAATCGTAGGGTCTTTGGCGATGTCTATCAAATGTTAATGTCTTTGGAGGTGTCTATCCCATTTTCCATGATGACATAGTGAATGTTCTGATCAGTTGTAAATTTTTGACTGCTATTGCTTAATAATATGCTTGAACGTGTTTCACCTATAAACATGCTATTGCAGGATTCAGGGGCATGCATACGTATGTACATGCTGGTATGGGCTGACGTGACGTCATATCTTGGCAGTGTCACCAAGATACCGATGATCAGCTGTAGTACATTCCATTCTAACTATTCCCAGTCCCGTATCTAACTCCCTTCCTTCAGATCTCCATTATTCAGAGTTTATAGAACATTCCAAACATTTTAGGAGTTCTGTGTACATTGTATGTATGTACGTACGTATGTGAGTATGTATCATTTAGTACGTATGTATGTAGTATGTGCGTATGTAGTGTGTGTGTATGTTGTATATATATATGTATGTACATGCAAGTTGTGTAGTGAATTTCATTGTTGTGGTAATCAACAGAAGGAATGTATTGGAGAACCCTCCACGCACACGCACACACACACACACACACACACACATACACACACACACACACACACACACACACACACTTTAGCAGGTATTGGATATGGGAGGTTGTGTTGGTTGTGGTGGTTATGGTGGGTTTGGAGGAGTACCAGATGATGTCATTGTTTTGCTACACTTCCCAGCAGTGGGAGGCACCCTGAGGGTTGTCTGTACCTATGGTAGGAGGATGGACCTGATACAGCACCAGGTGTGTAAGTAGTGGGAATCTCACCACAACTGCAACTTGAGTGTAATTTAAGCTTTTCTGTTTGTATGTAGGAACGTACCTACCTGGTATGTATGTGTCTGGTAAAGTACTGTATATGTTAGTATACGTATGTACTTGTTGTATATAGGATACAGGCAATTATACTTACATACATACATACTTACACAAATGAATGCACACACACACACACACACACACACACACACACACACACACACACACACACACACACACACACACACACACACACACACACACACACACACACACACACACACACACACACATACGCACACACATACGCACACACACACACACTGTACATTCAACCAATTAATTACACTTATGCAGTTGTGAATTATGTGATTGTAAATGCTGTTTTGACTAAGTATTCAGTGAAGGACAAACGAGGTAATGAATTGGTTGTGATTTTCACCATAAGTTCAGCAATTGTTGAACATGTCTATGCGGTTGTAGGTGTGAACATGCATGCCCTACTTCAGTACTCCCAACATTTGCAGCTCATGAGGTTCTAGTTAGATAGGTGTTTGGAAATGTCCACTGTGCTATATATATATATATATATAAAGTCAATGTGCTTGTACTGTGTGCCTGTACATACGTCCAGTGACGTTCAGCTTGCGTGAGTGTATTTTGAGAAAATCCTTTGATTCTGTATCTATGGTAGAATCAAATGGAATGTTACGTTAAAAATTTCAGTGAGTTTACTTCTCCTCTTGACATAATGTGCACATATACATACTTTGCTTGTGTACGCATGTGTACGTACGTATGTACATGCACTATGTCTCCCCCCCCCCCCCTACAGTGTCGCAGTACTACAGCCCATTGCAGCAGGTTGTCATTGCATGCATCCTCTGCTTCTTGACGTGCACATTTGTACTGCAATTCCTGGCGGCCATCATCAGTGCTGGCTACCCCAGAGAGAAGTTTGAGTTCATACGTCACTTCTCAATATTTAATATTGTCTCATGTGAGTAGCAGGATGTGGTTACAATTTGTGTGGATTTGAGTACATACATACGTACAGTACGTAAATACATAAATGTGTGTGTGTGTGTGTGTGTGTATGTATGTGTGTGTGTGTGTGTGTGTGTGTGTGTGTGTGTGTGTGTGTGTGTGTGTGTGTGTGTGTGTGTGTGTGCATGTGCGTGTGTGTGTGTGTGTGTGTGTGTGTGTACGTACCTTTGTGCATTGATGCACAAGAGTTTGTTCTGTAGATAGGCTCTCTTCCATACACATGTACGTACACACATGTCATATTTGCATGAATGTAGTATATAACTATAAGTACGTAGGTGCTCATTATGGCTTGTGGTGTGTATGTTTTTCCTTGTAGTAATCTGTATTGTGGGAGCATGTGGCTTTTGGCTGTGGGCTACAGAAGTGATGGAGGGCAGGGCAAAACTCTGTGGGAATCCACGTGTTGATGTCAACTTCCATGCTGGTTTCTATGTGTGCATTGGAAGTGGGGTATTCTGCCTAATAGCCCTCTCTGTGAACATGATTTGTGCTCGAACAGCAGTCGATCGGAGGCGACGGGAGCGACAGAGGCTGAGACTGCGTGAGAGAAACTTTGCACGTCTTCTTTCGAGACATTCAGTAGAAATGACCCAAGTGAGGGCGGGACAAACACGAAGCGGGAATGCAAATGAAAACATGTTGCAAAGAGCGCTGACACAAGGCTCTGGACAGAACAATAATTCCTCGAGTGTGCCACCATCCATGGTCCCTTCTGCACTGTCATCCGCTAACCCAAGCACCACTGAACTAAATCCCCCAACGAACTCAGAAATCCCTTCGGTAAGGATTGAAATACCGCCATCGGATGCTGAGTTCCCACCCTCAAACCTAGACCTACCACAAGACTCAAATGTACCTGAAAGCACCGAACTGCCACCTTTGGACCTGGAGATACTGTCACAAGAAATAGACATTCTTGCAACTGAAAGGCCAATCCCGCCCACTGAAGGGGAAAACCCTCCACCCTACGCTGCTTAGCTTATTTAATTCACTCAATTTTAATAGAACTTTTTACAGAAAGTCCTGAGTCCATGTGCTGTACCTTTGTATGTTAAGTACACACTCGCATGCATGTGTATATGATGTACTTTAAGCCATTGACACTGCTCACCTAAAATTAACGTTGTCTTTGTATCGGGTTTGATCAACTGTAACTTATTACGAATACTATTGATTTTGTATTGCTTGCAATATGAATGTGTACTTGAGAACTGCATGTTCAAATATTATTACAACACCTCTTTACGAGGACTATTCAGATTGATGTGGATGTACTGCATGTTAGCAAATGAACATCACATGCATGGGTATGTTAGGACCTTTATCTGTATACAGATGGATATGCAGGAAGCTACATACCCTATGCCTGGTAAGTGTGTTTTGCTCTTGCGATGGTTAGTTTGTTTTTTCTACACATACGTATGTGATAAGGTGCAATCTATAACTAGAGAGACCTCACTCATCCGTACCTCAAATATCTGGTTCCCTCACCTTCAGCAGTAGTTTTATTGAAACAATTAGACCTGCAATAATCCTAATGTACACTATACTATTGCTCCCTCATTTAATCGGTTTCCTCTCTTCATCAGATTCTGCTTTTCATCCAGAACGGATGTGTGCAGATAAGTGAGGTGTGGCTATATATGAGAATGGTAAATAGAAGTCCACCTCTACACAAGGACCACCTGCCTATAGTGATGTAGGCTGGCCAATGCATGGACTATCTCAGTAATATCTATTATGCACCTCTTCATAAGGACCACCTGTCTACAGAGAACATTACATATTATACTTGCCCGTGGCACGAGTGGTCTTTGTAGACAAGTTTCTGTACACATATGTAGTTTCAGGAGCCAGCTTGCACGTGGAATGCATGCTTCATGCATGAGTTGTACTAACAGCTGATGCACGTTTTTTTCACATGCTACAGCTCCTTGTGATGTAACTGATCAGCTTTTGCAGATGTGAATAATACATGTGTTTGCATTTATCTCAAGCTGTCAACAATTTCAGAATCCTTATTGCGGTATTGCTTTGCTGTATATGGAAACCATGGATAGATAATCGACATATATGGCTGTAATTCAACCTCTTATCTGCACCACCCATTCATGCAATCATTGATTGACGCTCACAGAACACGTAAAGTGTAAAATAGAGAATCAATACATTTGTAGATATATTCTGTATGTAACGTGGAACTTGCTTAGTAAGTACCTGGTTTAGAACATACTCCTGGATGGTAAGTACTCCTCATTCTGTCCCTGTGTGTATATACCTCATGTACATAAACCAACCCTGATAGTAAGTACCTGGTTTAGTACGTACTCTTGGATGGTAAGTACTCCTCATTCTGTCCCTGTGTATACCTCATGTACATTAACCAACCCTGATAGTAAGTACCTGGTTTAGTACGTACTCCTGGATGGTAAGTACTCCTCATTCTGTCCCTGTGTATACCTCATGTACATTAACCAACCCTGATAGTAAGTACCTGGTTTAGTACGTACTCTTGGATGGTAAGTACTCCTCATTCTGTCCCTGTGTATACCTCATGTACATTAACCAACCCTGATAGTAAGTACCTGGTTTAGTACGTACTCTTGGATGGTAAGTACTCCTCATTCTGTCCCTGTGTATACCTCATATACATAACCAACCCTGATAGTAAGTACCTGGTTTAGTACATACTCCTGGATAGTAAGTACTCCTCATTCTGTCCCTGTGTATACCTCATGTACAATCATGAAACAACTCTAATAGTAAGTACCTCTGATATTAAGTATTGACTTTATGTCCCCTTCGAGGTATGTACTAAGCAAGTTTCACAGTATGTGTATTGTATGCACGAATGGATGGATGGATGGAGGGAGGGATGGATGGATGGATGGAGGGAGGGAGGGAGGGAGGGATGGATGGATGGATGGAGGGAGGGAGGGAGGGAGGGAGGGAGGGATTGATGGATGGATGGATGGATGGATGCATGAATGGATGGATGGATGGATGGATGGAGGGAGGGAGGGAGGGAGGGATGGATGGATGGATGGAGGGAGGGAGGGAGGGAGGGAGGGAGGGAGGGATTGATGGATGGATGGATGGATGAATGGATGGTTGGATGGATGAATAAATGGATGGTTGGATGGATGGATGGATGGATGGATGGATGGATGGATGGATGGATGGATGGATGGATGGATGAATAAATGGATGGTTGGATGGATGGATGGATGGATGGATGGATGGATGGATGGATGGATGGATGGAGGGAGGGAGGGAGGGATGGATGAATGGATGGACTATATATGCATGCAAGTACTGCAACAGCATGAAAGTGTCCAGTACAATAAAATTTCATTAATTAGAACCTTCATTTCCTGGAAAAAGTTCTAATTATCCATAGCGTCTAAGTAACCAACCACATATTATATACAGTAAAATCTCGATAATTCAAACCAGCTCAGAGCCTGCCAATTTGTTTGACTTATCCACACATTTGAATTATGAGGACATCTTTAATACTCAGTGAATACAAATGGTACTCTGTGCAATGGTTTGAATAACGCACATATTATACTGATTTGAATTATCGAGATTTACTGTATTCAGTTTCTATACACTTGGAATGGTACATTTATCAGTGTTCGAATTAAGCCAGATATTCTAATTATCATGATTCTAATTATCAACAACTTACTGCAGTTTACACAGTATATATCATAGGATGTATTGTACGGCTCCAATGGCCTACCAGTATGTATGTAAGAGCACTGAAATGCAGTGGGATGGAACAGGGTAGTGATCCCGGCTGGGACTCGTGCAATCCATGGTTCCTAAACCTACAGCATATGTACATACGTACACATTATATAGCGTGTCATCGATTGTCTGAACACACGTGCACAATGTGTGAGTGCACTTGCACGTCTGTGTTCTCTGGAATGCAAGAAATGTGAACAATATTCAGTATAATGTTCTGATAGAGAAAGCACAGACACAAAGACTTAGTGTAGATGGAAGCATAGATAATAACTGGTCAGTGGAATGCCAGTTATTTATCTGAGATAGTCAACTGGTCATGAAATGAGTCTTGCAGTTCTTTCTTTTTCCAATTTCTTCACATAATTCCAAGTTTCCAAGGATAACTCACTCTGTCCATGACTAATGGTCATCAGCCTAGAGTGGGAACATAAAGGTGACTGCAGTTGTTATGGGACTGGTGAGTAGCTACTATGGTGACCAGTTGCTATGGAAGAAGGGAGTAGTTACTATGGGAAAAGGGATTAGTAGTTGTGGGGGAGGGGAGTTACTATAGGAGAGGTGAGTAGCAGTTTAGGGACAGTATACATACACATGACGACTGTTAAGCAAAAGCAGATTCGAACCAAGAACAAGCTTAATACCTACCCCAGCAATTACAACTGAAGAAGCCTCACAAGTACACAGGAAACCATTTACACACCGAAACCTCTAATCTGACACTCAATGGGACTTGGAAAAAGTGTTGGATTAGGAGGTTGTCGGATTACAGAGTAACGTGCACACACACACACACACACACACACACACACACTAGCCTTGAACAATATTTCAATATTAGTAGTTGATATCAATATCAATCCAAAACCGACAATACAATAATTACAATTTTGAATAGTCAATATATCAGCTATCAGCAGCAGTTACAGTACCTCCACAGTACAACAATGGTTGGGTTAAAATAGGCACGGCTAACAGCAGAAGTCTTTTATATGACTAAGGTTTCCAATTGGCCCGGGTACATAGCGCTAAAATACTTTTAACCAGCCCCTCAGTAACTGAGGGATCAAAATTGGGAATACACAAATACTGGAGGATAGTATTGAGATATACAGACTAATACCGACTATCTGTCAATTAGTTAGTAATTAGTTATATTTCTTAATGCCGTCCAGGGCTAACACACACACACACACACACACACACACACACACACACACACACACACACACACACACACAAACACGTATATTATCACAGTGCAGAGTAAAACCCCCAAACACAAACTTATGCCGAGTATAAAAATTATATAAGAAAGCAGACAACTGTCAGGAAATGGTACACATGATGCAACTCCTCTAGAGGAGGGAGGAGCAACTCTGTATGGTCAGTGGGCATTCAGGCATCCACTGTGGGAAAAGGTGATTAAATTAACTAGACGGGAGCTATTTGACAGTGAGGTGAAGCTCGTTGTCTATACAGGAAGAGTAGACCACAGGGTATAATTTTAAATCACACCAGCTGGCTTATCAGAAGAGTGGAAACCCGAAGATAACGGTAGCTTGTGGTAAAGGTGAATTTTTTTCACCACCACAGGTTAGAAAAAGCATGATGAAATACAGTCAAATTTGGTTAGTAAGTACGTATCTGGGATAGTAGCACTCAAGTACTCCTTGCTCTCTCCCAATCTCATGCATCACACTAAAAAGACGCTGACAGTAAGTACTTCTGACAGAAAGTACTGTTCCAGGTGGTTCCTTGTGGTACGTACTAGTTAACCAACTTCGACTCCAAAGGTGTCAGATTAGTAGTAAGAGCCCACCCATCACTGCAAGGCACTGGACAGATTAGTAGTAAGAGCCCACCCATCACTGCAAGGCACTGGACAGATTAGTAGTAAGAGCCCACCCATCACAGCAAGGCACTGGACAGATTAGTAGTAAGAGCCCACCCATCACAGCAAGGCACTGGACAGATTAGTAGTAAGAGCCCACCCATCACTGCAAGACACTGGACAGATTAGTAGTAAGAGCCCACCCATCACTGCAAGGCACTGGACAGATTAGTAGTAAGAGCCCACCCATCACTGCAAGGCACTGGACAGATTAGTAGTAAGAGCCCACCCATCACTGCAAGGCACTGGACAGATTAGTAGTAAGAGCCCACCCATCACTGCAAGGCACTGGACAGATTAGTAGTAAGAGCCCACCCATCACTGCAAGGCACTGGACAGATTAGTAGTAAGAGCCCACCCATCACTGCAAGGCACTGGACAGATTAGTAGTAAGAGCCCACCCATCACTGCAAGGCACTGGACAGATTAGTAGTAAGAGCCCACCCATCACTGCAAGACACTGGACAGATTAGTAGTAAGAGCCCACCCATCACTGCAAGGCACTGGACAGATTAGTAGTAAGAGCCCACCCATCACTGCAAGACACTGGACAGATTAGTAGTAAGAGCCCACCCATCACTGCAAGGCACTGGACAGATTAGTAGTAAGAGCCCACCCATCACTGCAAGACACTGGACAGATTAGTAGTAAGAGCCCACCCATCACTGCAAGGCACTGGACAGATTAGTAGTAAGAGCCCACCCATCACTGCAAGGCACTGGACAGACCCGTGCACATAACAGATGACATGCTTTGCATAGAAGCACCGCACAGTGAAGAAACTTCCTCAATGCTGCACCCACTCATCTGCACAATGCAGGCCAACTGTTTGCAAACCGAGACGCTTTCTTAACACGAGAACATACAAGCTCACGGACAGCACAAACACAAAGACAAAAGGAAATCTACATCTGTGCAAATTAGTTCGCATGTATTCTCCTTGTATATTTCCCTGTTCACAATGCAACTACAGTGAAATATCTCTAATCCGACACTCAATGGGGCTTGAAAGTAATGTCAGATTAGGAGGTTGTCGGTTTATGGAGTGACTCTTAGCGTACTTCAATGTGGTGATTGTACCTCATGAAGTGGTCGGATTAAAGAGAATGTCGGTTTAGTGAGTTTTCATTGTACATAGTCTCCCATAGCACAGGCTACAGGCTGTACTATGCCTCACTATTCGGAGACTATGACATCATTGGTTCGCATCATTATCACCAAACAAAGGAGGACAAATAGCAGAATGGGCTGCATGATACTAATAACTACAGGGGTTTGGGATTTGAGCAACTGATTACCTTCGAGAGAGTGGCTGGGAGGAGGTGTACTGGAGAGTAGGTGGTAGGTGTGTGTGTACTGAAGAGTAGGCGGGAGGTGTGTGTACTGGAGAGTAGGTGGGAGGTATGTGTACTGTAGAGTGGCCAGGAGGTGTGTGTACTGGAGAGTGGTCGGGAGGTGTGTGTGTGTACTGGAGAGTAGTCGGGAGGTGTGTGTGTGTACTGTAGAGTGGCCAGGAGGTGTGTGTACTGGAGAGTGGTCGGGAGGTGTGTGTGTGT
>CAUJGJ010000277.1:1608400-1613400 GCA_963170055.1 Halisarca cf. caerulea | reverse complement strand
ATGAAGGGGCTGGTTGTAGCACACCACTTCTGATACACAATGAAAAATCACACTTGCATCGAAAAACTCACACATCAGACAACAAATGTAACAAGAGGTACTCAGCAGCAAGTCTGTCTCCAAACAGTAGACAGGAGAGGAGGTCCATTACTTCCATCCTTGCTGTACCCAAAGGAGCTGACAGGCTTTGATATACTGAAGTACAAGGATACAATAATTCAGTTACCATGGAAACAGCAAAATGACCACACAAGTGTGTTCATGTAGTGACAAATAATTTGAAGACTGCATATACACAGAAGCTTCAATACTCCTTGGGGTGAAGGAAGAGGTAGAGCATACTGGATTTTAATTACATAAGCAAATAACAGGATTTCTTGCACTGGTTACGGCAACTACCAATAATAGTTAACAGCTTCCTGTGATAAATAGGAATCCTTACTTTCTTTTAAATTTTAAGGAATTTGCAATTCAATATTAGCATCTTTCTATCCCCTAGACAGACATTGTCTGTTGTGTTGAACTGAGAATATGCTTAAGTTTTGCATTTGGTAGTATTACAATTCACAACTAATGGAACATATATTTATGATTAAAATGCAATATACAATATGTATCAGATTACAAAGGTTGTCAGATTAATGGAAGATTCTTGGTGTAGTCTGACATGGTGAGTGCCCCATGGAATAGGGCACAAATGTGGATTACGTCAGAATATATCTTATATTCTGACGTAATCCACATTTGTGCCCTATTCCCAATGTATGCTCACTTTCAGGTTCAACTGGTATTTTCAGGGAACGGGGAAGTAGTGGATTTGAATGGGATAATTTGGTTGCAAATATACAGTGTAGGCGTGGCACCAGAGATGGGGGTGGGGAGTGGGCTTTCTTCTCTTCCAGTGCTTCCTCAAAGACAGACGCTGGGTCAACAACTACTCCTTCCTTGCTGTTTAACTCATGCGGCCTGAAAGTACAAACACAAAAGTGACATCTGCTGGAAATTCTGCACAAATGTATAGCACACATAACATGTGTAGACAAGTAGCTATCAAGGTGAGGATGGGATCCTAAAACAAACATATATATCTACAAGTCAGGTAGTGGTATATATTTCAAGCACTTTCCACAGCAGGAATGTACATTGCTAAACTTGAGCATGTACATGTACAATTGTACATGTATGCATGCATGCGTGCGTGAGTGTGTGTGTTTGTGTGTGTGTGTGTGTGTGTGTGTGTGTGTGTGTGTGTGTGTGTGTGTGTGTGTGTGTGTGTGTGTGTGTATGGTGTAGTGTGGTGTGATGTGTGCACATAATGGCCACTGTGCGAATAGAAAAGCTACATGGTATACGTGAGTGTATTTATGCATGTGTGCATGTACTCACTGCTCCTGATATCCAAGGACAGGATCAACAGATAAAATACCAATAAATTCAACGGTATCATTCAGTTTGAAACTGTCAGCATCACTGTACACTTTCACTAGACAAGACACTCCAGTTTCACCAGGTAAGGGACAGTTTAAAGCAGTTGCCATAGCAGAGGTATTCTTAGAAGAAGACGGCTGAGACTCCACATCATTTGAAGATTCCTTTGCTTTCTTCTGTGCCAGATGTGGAAGTGCTTCAGGTTTTACTGGAACAGGCGAGTCGGAAGGAGAATCTGTTTCCATTGAGTCCTCCTCACTAAGTGGACTGGCCA
The DNA here is from genome assembly GCA_963170055.1 of Halisarca cf. caerulea. Lineage (NCBI taxonomy): Eukaryota > Metazoa > Porifera > Demospongiae > Chondrillida > Halisarcidae > Halisarca > Halisarca cf. caerulea. The sequence continues at coordinate 1,611,698 of CAUJGJ010000277.1, read as the reverse complement.
GTTGTTCACCATCGTTGTCTTCTTCTGACAGTTTCCTTTTCGATACAGAGGCTGAGACTGAGGACGAGTCCACCTCCATTACCGGGCTGGATGAAGGATTGTAGGCATAAACAAGTCAAGGATACTAACTGACAGGTTACAAGTTACTACACAGAACGGCAGAAAGAGTTGAGGATACTTGCTTCACCCATGCTGTCTCTCCTGGGACAGGAACACAGTAGAAGGTCTGACGATCTTGGGTCACATTCTTCGGAGAATCAAAGTCAATTGTGTGACCTTGACAGTGGAAACAGTCTGCGTACTTTCCATAGCACAGCACCTGCATCAAATAACATTATGAAACATGTACCAAAACTGTGTACAAACACAAGATACACCAGTACACACATATAAATCATACTGACAAGTACGTACCACACACACATACACATACTTGCATGTGTACACACAACACACACACACACACACACACACACACTTTAGATTTGTCTTTGATATTAACAGCTTCATAAACTGCCAAATACAGCTCAGGATCAAACATATCTTGTATCATGCATCGATAGCGAACTAAACTGTTGGGAGGAATACAATGCAGGGGCACTGTATTGAGAGAAGGTACCTGAGTGGAAAAAGAAAGCAATTCATAAGGACAGCAGCAGCTGCAAATCATAAACCACTTTCTCCACATTTTCTGATCCATGGCGAGTAATTTGATCCGAAAAATACTTGCCGACTTCACACGAGGGATCCTTCCGCCCGTTCTGTTCTGTTTGGAGAAAGACAAGATAGGATCGTTTACCCGCCAAAAGCCCGCCAAATACCACGTGGCATATTGTTTGTAGATATTTTGGACAACAAACATGTACGCAGAGCTTTTGCTCCGTGCTTGCCTTTACAATCAAAGTTCCTACAGTTTTTCTCCTTTTCTTACCAAAAAGGGCTTTGATAGTTTTCAAAGGAGCTCCAATCCAGTCGTCTTCGACTACCGGCATTTTTTCAGGTTCATACACGCGCATTGATTCAACAGACGCCCACAGGCGATATTAATGCATAAACCATAGATCATAATACATAGACTCTCTATACTATGTAGTATACTGTCTTTGCATAGATAATACAAACCCTATGCATAACCCTAGCTATGATGATTTCTGAAACCATTATAGCCCCTCACCCCCCCCCCCCCCTGGATGATGGTGATATCGCTCTAGCTAGTGCCACGCACCCTTGATTGCAATTGGGACCACAATAAACTGTACTGAAGATGTCCTATTCTCTACGGGACTACTAACCAATGAATGACATCATATAAATATGCATGGAGGAGTGGGCTATGGTGCCATATAGTGCTACTTGCCAGTCTAGTAGTCAATATGCATACACATGTACACAAAAGAGATTATAGATAAATCTGAGTGATGGGGTCGATCCTGTTTGAAAGGGGAGGACGAGTGCTCTACAGTGGAACTTGCTTAGTAAGTGCCTGGTTTAGTACATATTCCTGGATAGTAAGTACTCCTCATTCTGTCCTCGTGTATACCTCATGTACATAACCAGCCCTGATAGTAAGTACCTGGTTTAGTACATACTCCTGGATCGTAAATACTCCTCATTCTGTCCCTGTGTATACCTCATGTACATAACCAACCCTGATAGTAAGTACCTTTGATAATAAGCTCTGATTTTGTGCTTCTTTTGAGGTACAAACTAAGCAAGTTTCATCCTTTGTCTTAGTCTGGCATAACCCAGATCCTATTCCGCCATTATGACATCATCTCTTCCTGGTGACATCAGTCACGACGAAAATGGTTATGGCTAAATCAGACTACTTTCACATGATGGGCTACAGGACCAAACTCAAGCAAGTGAGACAATAAAGAAATATGAATAAAATAAACAATAAATTGGAAGCAATCAAACTCCTTTTGGTGGTGTAATATATAATCTTCTGTTTCTAAAGAAAATAGTTACAATTCCCTTGTATGCAGCCCTTGGTACTCCAGCCTGCAAAGGGGAAACCAGCACACACGTGTATTGCAAAGTCAGATACGTCAGTGGCCATATAAAAGGCACGTTTCCCAACTCATACCGTCAATTTTGGCATGCAAAATGTTTGTATAGTGTAATAATGGTAATGGTCATATAACATACTGTACTGTCCGAAATTTATTTATTATTTAGGACTATATTTTTGCAAATTTCGCAAATGGGTTTGGATTCGCAAAATTTTATTCCTGAATTTTACCTTGGCCTGGCTCCCAGACGAATAACCTACATGTATTCACAAAATTAAAAACGTGAAAAATTGACTTTCAAGTGATTTGCGAAATTTACATCTCACAAAAATTTCGGACAGTACAGTATAAAAAATACCTGTGACCTCATCAATAATGAGTGGTCTTATTTTTCAAGGTTAGTACAAGTGCATGACTTGTATGTATGTACGTATGTACGTATGTACATATGTACATAAATGCATGACCTGTACGTATGTACGTATGTACATATGTACGTAAATGCATGACCTGTACGTATGTACATACGTATGGCATTGTATGATGTAAATCATGAAAAGATTGTGCATGCAAACGATTGCAACTTGGTGCTATTCAAAGTGTTAGAAATAAGGAGCAAGTGGTGGATGAACAAATGTCCTAGCGGTGACATTTCACGTCAGACAATTTCAGCTTTGCTTAGACGTATTTTTGGGCATATAAATACCTCAGTAACAGCACTGTGTGTGTGCGTATCGAATGAGCAATTGGTAGTGCTCAGTCAAATGTCTGACCCAGATTTTTTTGGGTCGGACAAAATGCCAAAAGGGTCGGAAAATGTCTGAATGCTGACTATTATTTCTAACACTGTATCCACAATAATTATATTTTACTTAAAACATTGCAAAATCATAGATTCCATAGTAAGAATGAACTAGAAATTATATAATTGTGTCATGAAAACATTGCACAAAGGAATTTCAACCTGCAATAGCAATCTTTTTACACACAATATTTTCACGATTAATGGTATCATCAGGATTAATGGTATCATCAGGATTAATGGTATCATCAGGATTAATGGTATCATCAGAATTAATGGTATCATCAGGATTAATGGTATCATCAGGATTAATGGTATCATCAGGATTAATGGTATCATCAGGATTAATGGTATCATCAGGATTAATGGTATCATCAGGATTAATGGTATCATCAGGATTAATGGTATCATCAGGATTAATGGTATCATCAGGATTAATGGTATCATCAGGATTAATGGTATTCATAGGATGCTAGTGATA
>CAUJGJ010000277.1:1588400-1603400 GCA_963170055.1 Halisarca cf. caerulea | reverse complement strand
ACGCATATACGTATGTATGCATGCATGTAGGTATGTATGTATGTATACATGTACACATGTATCCAGTTAAATCTGTAGCACTATATGTACGTAGCTTAACCCCCACTAGTGATAGAGATGTAAGGAGATACAAATGCACATTGTAGATATGCACACGCACGCACACATGTACGCACACATACGCACCCACCCACCCACCCACCCACACACACACACACACACACACACACACACACACACCACACACACACCACAACACACACGTACACATACACACACACACACACACACACACACACATACACACACACACACAACACACACACACACACACACACACACACACACACACACACACACAACACACACACACACACACACACACACACACACAACACACTTCTTAGTGATGACACTTCTTCTTTCAAATCATTCAGCTGCCGTACATTTCTAGCATCAAAATTGTCCAACCGAAAGTCAAGGTATTCATGGAGTTTTTTATCTGCACTTTCAAATGCCTGATTCACCTACACACACGTACGTTTACATGCATAGTAGAAACAGAAAATACACACAATACAGTGTTAAGTTGTTTTCAAACAAAGGTACAGCCAAAAAGCTTTAGGAAGCATTTAGACTTGCAACACGCTGCTAAAATAATTCTGGAAGGTTACATCATAGACCTTAGGGCCTATGGCTACCTTAAGCCAAATGTCTATGATTACCTAAGGGTCTATGGTTATCTTTGGGTCTATGGTTGAACCTACAGATGACAACCCTTAGGGTTGACGCTTCCAGTATGAGAACTACTTGAAACTTGCATAATCGACAAATAAAGACTACAAGAAATTTAGAAAAGTAAAATATTATTTGTCATGCTAAAATCTCATTACATGTACATACATATGTACGTACATCAGAGAAACAGCCACAAACTATGCATTAACTGCTGGGCCACCAAACATCCTTATACTGGTGCACACAAAGTCACTGTGGTGAACATACAAAGGCTCAGTAAGTAACGGATACAAGTACAAGTGAAGTAGCATAGCTGTGGCTCAAACCCTGCAATACGTCACTCCCAGTACAATGTTTTCATGCTTCAATATGGTTTGTAGTAAGACGCACTTGCAATGAGCACATTCAACTCTTGGTTTACACACTAACACAGTACACATTCCATCATGGAGTATCTTAGTCTCGGTCCCAGACCGATCCGCCCTTTCTTATTATGGACGCCCGTCCATATAATACAAAATAGGGCGGATCGGTCTGAGACAGAGTCTATGCCGAAACTAAGAGCATCCGTGATCTCCTAGACTACATACGTGTATCCATGTTCAATTATACACAGTACTATACCATAGATACATACATACGAAATGTAGCATGTATTCCTATGTTCTGACCTGTATTTCTTGCATTTATTTAATTTTGCCATGCGATTTTGCATATTAGTCGACTGTAAGTCAATTCGATACACTGTTTATAAGTCGAGTTTTAACTCACTATGGCTACTTTGCCACGATCTTCAGTCCAGTGCAAAATACTTACTGTGAGCAAGAACCAAACAAGGCATGCTATCACGAGAAATATGAAGACGTATCTAATCCGACTCATGAATCCTCTCTCGCGGCTACAACGCGGCCATTTTTCACTAATAGTTCTATCCCCATACCAACTTCCAAATCTAAAATGTGAAATGTAAACTAAGCTCGGCGCATGAAAGAAAAATGGTGAACCAACTGATGCAGCGTAGACTAATGACAGTTGTGTATATCAGTCGCACCATATTGAAATATGGTTGGGTTCCGTTTATAATCTTTTTAGGTGAGTGAATTTTCCCAGCTCATGCACATTTTAAACTTAACTGCAGTCACAGATTAAAATATCTATGTGTGTTGCAATCGATATTTTTCTGCATTGTCTATGATTCAACTTGTTGCTGGCGTCCTTCAGAACCTGCATGAAAATTCATACCCGTGAATGCAGCTTTTCTCTAACTAACATTCGTTCATATAGTATGTATCCACTCCACAGGGGTAAGAAGAGGCTCAGAAGATCCTGAAATTCCACCACCAAGTATATTAGGAGCCATTTTGCCGTTTGGATACTGAATTTCGTACTTGTCTTGTTTAAAGAACTCTTCGGGCATGTTTATGCGACGAGCTGATCAGCAAACATTTCTACTTTTTGATGCTAGTTATTTTATGTCCAATTGTCATGTGCATGCTAGTCTCGGAACCAGACCCACCACGCTCTGTGACGTCATATGTACGCCTGACGTCACAGAGCATGGTGGGTCTGGTTCCGAGACCATGTGCATGCTATTATATTGCTGATGTACACACAGTTACTCAATTCTGTATGTATTGTCAGTGTGGCATGGTTGTGTGCATTTATGGCTACAGTCAAATCTCGTTAAGACAACCTTTAGGTGACCCACAAAATTTGTTCTCATTATCAGAAGCTCTTCTTGTCAGGATAATGTAGTAATACATGTACAGCGAACCAAACTGCCCTAGGAAAGTAGTTTGTGTTGATCAGAAGTTTATCTTAGTTTAAGAGTGTTCTTCTTACCGAGGTTCTACTGTAGTGGCACTGGGGGAGATGTGCATGTGGTCGGAAATTCAGCATACACGTGCGGAGTACTTTTATTAGGAAAATCCTACATAACAATTATGCATACGTAGTTATAAAGAATGGCTAAAAACTTGTCGTGGTCTGTAAACTTATCGGCATTAGCTAATTTTATCTGTAACTAACGATGTGCTGTACTGTTTGTGTACACAGCCACTATGGTTATCTTGGCTTGGGTTTTTGTAATTTTTTTTCTGATGAAATGAAGTACATAGAACTACATACATGGTTGTTTCTAAATAGACGTGCAGTCGTGACTCTTTAATCTGACCACACTCATTGCACTACAAGATGCTGGATTAACAAATCTTTTTACAAAGGACTGTGCGTATTTGGTACATGTTTCTACTGGCTATATAACAAAGGGTCTGGATTATCAAAGGCTGGAGTAGAGGGTCATGACTGTTATGTACGTAGCTGTCCAACTCTCCAACAGCCTTGTTTATCTGACAATGTCTGATCTACACATTGCAGCAAATAACCTAGTCTCATTCCCAATCCCACTTCCACCCAAAAACGTGGGCGGAAGTGGGGTTGGGAATGAGACTACAAATAACCCTGGTAGGGCTGCATTGCATTACGTGAAGGAGGTAATTGCCGTGTTCTGGACTGTTATTTACAGGAGTTGTATCGTAGACACTCTTAGGCCATGACACTTCTTCATGGACAGTTGGTGAACATACAAACTATCTGATGATTTTATATGCAATAGTATCCCCTTGGTATACATTTACTGATGCATTTATACAGTTTGTGTGTGTATATAAGTGGTCAATGTTTACACATTGACAACTTGTACGCTTACAAAGCTATCCATATAGACTCTACATGTGTGTAAACAGGGCCTGAACTATGTGCACAGTACAGTGAGTACCTAAGACTTCACTTGCAGCCCTCCGTACTTGCATGACAGTAGCCTGTGCCAATTACACAAAAAACGTGAGAATATCACAAGTGATAAAACAATAATCCCTAATAATTATTATAACATTTTGCAGGAAATTTGTGTTGTTGTTTGTTGTTTATACGATTTTCTTGGCTTCAAAGAAGCTCTTGAGATGACGCATTTGCCAAACTCCAATCACCAAGAGAATGATCGTTTGGCCTAGGGACCACCACAGGACTCTTACATTAGTGCTCTCGCTTGTTGCTCTAAACCTCTCCTCCCTCACCTGAAGAAGAAAGAGAGCAGCACAACACAAGCCTGAAGTATTCCAGCACACACTGACACCAAACACATTCGACAGAATAATGTTATCCCAATTAAAAATGGCCGAATGTATGTACGTACGTACATGCACCATATGCACATACCTAGGTATGTACGTGGCCAACCCACAAGTCTGACTGTACTTAAATAAGGTACGTATGTATGTATGTATGTATGTATGTTACTAACTACACTGACTACTATATGGAAAGTACTACCACTATTATGTATGCACATGATAAGCAGCAGGATGCCGCACAAGTGCATTAACATTCAAGTTTAAGAAAACTGAAACTTGTCACAGCTGAGATCAAGTGTCTCACAACACAACATAATATATATGTACTTCCACCCACATCACTCACCCTCTGATACGCTTGTTCCTTTGAGATTTGATCCACTTGGTTCAGGAGTTGCTTGAGTCTCAACTGCAGCTCAGACAGCTTCTCTTTCTCAGCCATGTGGGAGTAGTCCACAGCGTGTTCTCCCACTTCCAGATCAAGATGTACCCTCTGGATGAACACAGAGGAATCAATGATGTGACACAGTCATGTTTGTACGTACAATTCACCATTTGTTTTTGAATACACACAGTGTGCACCATACATGCACACACACATAAACACAAACACACACACACATACACACACACAGACACACGCACACACACACGCACACACACACACACACACATACACACACACACACGCACACACACACACACACACACACACACACACACACACACACAGATACAAACGCACACAGATACACACACACACAGATACACACACACACACAGAGAGAGACACATACATACACACACACACACACACACACACTAGACTCACTAGACTATTGCCTCCATACCACTTTGTTGTGTTGGTACCCACACAGATCTGGTGTTCCCCTGGCATGTGAGTTGTGACAGAAAACCTTCCTTCGGCAGCATAGTGACGTGATAGCATCACTTTCCTTTGGGGATCTTTGATCTACAATATGTTATGCATTACAAACACACATTACAGTAGCCCACTCACCCACTCCCACCCCTCCCATTTAAAATGTACCCTTCATGACAGACTACCACTCAGATGAGACCAGTGATGCTAGACATGACACACATACAGTGAAGAGTTTCCCCCAGTACATCTGGAACAGGGTGCAGCACCCTGTTCCTTTCTAGCAGCAAAATTTTCAAAGGAGCTAGACAGTCATTGCAGTGCTGCAGGCTCTTGTGCCGGTAGCGTAATACTACAGAATACTTACTACTACGCCCCATTTAAATGCATAATGTTATTATCCATATAAAACAAAACCACAGACTCAAACAATGAGTTGCCTGGACCTCCCTGGCACTCTGTTGACATTTCTTCCTGTGGAAATCCCTACAGTGAAACTTCTGTAATGAGACACTTCCGTAATCTGCTATTCTCTCTAATCCAACCATCTCGTGAGGTACAGTCGCGATATGGTGTGGTAAGAATCACTCCGTAATCCGACAGCCTCCTAATCCGACATTTTTTTGGAAGCTCCATTGAGAGTCGGATTAGAGAGTTTCCCTGTAACACCATTAGCCACACATAAAGTACCCGTGTGTCCAAGCCATCCCTTCAGTGGGACCGCCTCTATCACAACCCTACGGGTGGTTTTTCAAGGCACACACGTACATATGTACGTGATACAATGTAGAAATGCTCCATTTGAGAGACCATGCTGTGAGATACGACAAAAGGGGTCATTTAAATTGGTGGTCTCTGATGAGGGGGAATACATATTTACATACATACATACGTACACACACACACACACATTTAAACCCAACAAAAGTCCCTCTTATGAGGGGTGCCCTGTGGTGTCTCAAAGGTGGTACCACTGTACAAATCCCCACACACTACGTAAAACCACAGCAAACAGACACAATAGTCAACATTCAATTCACTGCCTTCACTTGACCTCCCCTACCTACATACAGACAGGCATCACACTGAGGCCACATAACTTCCAGATAAACTGGAATCATAACCACACAGCAGACATTCACAAAGGAATGAATGACACTTGTTTTGACAAGGTCCACAACATACTGGTAATAGGAAAGGCCTACAGGTGCAAAGGGGGGGGGGGCTCTCATGCCCCCAGCAAATTAGCACCAGTAAGTGGAAACTGCACAATATACGGGTGTTAATTTTCACAACAGTTGCATTTAGCAAATTCTCTCCCAAAGATCAGGGTAAAGTACATATATTTGTTAAATATACTGTACACAATCAAGCTCTTCTCTTACAAAATACAGTAACTTCTCGCATCCAAGCAGCTTGGGACCAAGGGGTGCCTGTAATTCTGAAAGTACCCGTAAGTATAGACACTCCAAACTATGTTACAGAATTTAGAGACACTCTAAACTACATTACGTACGTAGTTTAGAGTGTCTATGCCATAAGTATGAACCCTCTACTAGCCACGTATGTAGACTCTGAGACATTCCACATGTTATACTCTTGTTATTCTCCAATTTCCTTTCAGCTTGACAAGTGGATGCTTTCTGCCAGTCGTTTTACCTGATTTTGCACATGTACATACATACACCACATACACCACATACACCACATGGTGCAGCTATAGACCAATAACGTAGTGCACGTTAACTGGTCACAAAAGTACATCATGTAAATGCATGAATACGTACACCACCCGGTTGATTGAGGTGCCCGTAACTACTGCAATAGTACAAGACATGAAACTAGCAACCATGCTCATCACTTGATTCTGTAGATGCCCCTCACTTGGAGGCTAGTCCCAATGTACGTACATTCATTACAAAAGAAAGAGAGGCCCTATACCTCTATTGAAGGAATACAGTAAATCTGCCATTTTATCCCTAAGACAAGTGTCTTTGTGAAATCACAGAGAATGTTACAGTGAAATATTTCTAATCCGACACTCAATGGGGCTTGAAAAAAAATGACAGATTAGGAGGCTGTTGGATTATGGAATAAATCTCAGCATACTTTAATATGGTGACTGTACCTCAAAAGATGGTCGGATTAGAAAAAAATGGTGAATTACAGAGGTTTTACTGTACATACACATGTATGTATGTATGTATGCATGAATATGCAATAGCATAAATTCTGCACTTATGTAATACCCATCTAAACAAAGAAGTATGGAGCTAGACAGGTTTGTATTAGCATTTAGAATAGCTCTGCAACACTTGAGTACATTTCCTGCTCCAAGAGTGTTCAAAGTACTTCACATGACCAAAGTACTTTCAAGACCTGGGTGTAATACAGACACTTTACAGGATGGCCTAGCTTTACCACCACCATTGCGCCAATAATCACCCAGACAACTATAGCACGCAGTCAGAATACAATACATTGTATGGTACAGTAGAACATAAAGACTAAGTGACCACGTGTACTAGTTGCACTCTTACCTCCACGTGCATCCCAATCCCGGGACTTGATGGGAGCCACTGATTGCTACTCTCATCGCGAAGTTGAATCTTGTACTTTCCTGGAAAGCAGTACAAAAATACTATATGGATTGGCGCGAATGACTACGAACTGTGCTACTTAGTGAAGGACAAACACAAGAACCTACACGAGTTGATTCAATAAGAATAGTAGCTTACCTACAATTAGAGTCTCATCTGGCACTTCTTCAATAAAACACCTAGTTTCTGTCTCTGAAATATGGAAGAATAGTGCGTCTACGGCAACGAGACAATACAAGAACACACACCAAATGTTTCTCAAGGCAGCCATGTTCTTGACCATACGTGACGTCATGGTCTTCTCTTCAAGGAAGAATTGGAGGCGGGATCTACTCTGGCTGCGTTAGACCAAGGCTAGAGTCGTCGAAGAAACACAAGTGGGCCTTCTGAGAGAGGTGTAGTCAGTTTCACTCACACGGAGCTAATGTTTATGGTACACACGTACTGAAAGACAAAGACTGAGGCTGGGTACTCCATCACTCCTTTGTTAGGGTGAGGATGGCCACGGGAAGCGTCGGAGGGAGTAGTAAAATGGAATTTCAAATAGGAGGGAAGTATCGTCTGGTTAGGAAGATTGGCTCGGGATCCTTCGGAGAAATTTTCCTCGGTGTTAACATTACGAATGGAGAAGTGAGCTTTTGATATGTGATGATTCTTCTGCTTTGTGTAGTTGATATTTATATTTTTATTTACTTCGCTCGACTTGTATTGAAGGAAGTTGCAGTGAAGATGGAACCAGTCAAAGCGAGACATCCTCAACTCCTTTATGAGTCAAAGCTGTACAAGATATTACAGGGTGGCGTTGGTATTCCTCATCTAAAGTGAGTGGCTTCTAGACTAACGCCTTTGTCTCTCCCGTTGTTTTTATCGATTTAAGCTATTTTTAGATGGTATGGTACCGAAAGAGAGCACAATTGGCTTGTTATGGAACTTTTAGGCCCAAGTTTAGAGGACTTATTTAATTTTTGTTCGCGAAGATTCACAATGAAGACAGTTTTGATGTTGGCAGACCAGGTGAGGTCACTACACTACAATGGAAGACATTTTTGTTGTTACTATTTTTAGTCTACCACAAGCGGCGAGATGTGAGAGGCTAATGAATGTAGTTACGTGCATATGTCATACAAAAGCGCATTGTCATTACCGTTTTTTATAATGTCATTCTCCAGATGATTGGAAGAATAGAATACGTACATAACAAGAATTTTATTCATCGTGACATCAAGCCGGACAATTTTCTAATGGGAATAGGAAGGCATTGTAACAAGGTGGGTGTGTGGGGTTGTGTGCGTGGGTGGACATGTGCGGGTGGTATTGGTGGGTGTGTGGGGTTGTGTGCATAGGTGGACATGTGCGGGTGGTATTAGTGGGTGTGTGGGGTTGTGTGCATAGGTGGACATGTGCGGGTGGTATTAGTGGGTGTGTGGGGTTGTGTGCATAGGTGGACATGTGCGGGTGGTATTGGTGAGTGTGTGGGGTTGTGTGCGTGGGTGGACATGTGATGATGGCATTGGTGGGTGTGCATTGTTTGTAGGTGTTAGTGTGTCTGTGGTCTTTTCAATAGGTCAGTGACATACGTACACCTACAAGTGCATACATTGTGTATATGCATACAAGTGTACATTCAGGTGGACATGCATTACTTCCTGATGTATTATGTTGAAATTACAAGCGCTTGATTGCCTATTCATGTATAAACTACTGGGCGTATTGTGAGCCTTTGGTGGTCATTATTATTCATAACTGGACATTCAATTGCATGTGTGCATGCATACAGTGGGAACTCTGAATGAAGGACGTATCGGCGACAATAAGGATACAGCTGCTTTTGCCCTTGTGATGATTCAATAGGTACAGTATGAAATTTTGGGCCTCAAGTCATGTCCTTTGTAGAGAGATTGTCCTTGTTTAGAGGTCAGAATGCCTTACTTCCATAGAGTGGGACCATTTGGCAACTCCAAGTGATGTCCTATGTACGTAATCTATTTATGTAGGTTTAGTCTACTGTGCCCCGATGGAGATGGGGAGGGGAGGAGGTCCATTTTGTCTACATCAATGGTTCTACCATTGTCCAGATTTACTTGCTGTGTGGTCTTTTAGTTGCGGTTAGTCTCGTGAACCAGACCTCAAACCATCCTCCATTTTATATAAATATTTATAAAATGGAGGGCGCGAAGGAGTCTGGTTCACAAGACTAGGTTAGGCGTGCTTGAGGCTAATTTCCTGTAGCGTATCCGTGGGATAACAGCTTTGCTAAGTGTGCAGATTTCCTTTCACTTTGGAAGGATTCAAGGCATTCCTTATATTGCACTCTGTACTGCACCCCTTGTTAGCTTTTGGTGTGTGTGGGTATTTGTACAATGCCTCGTCCACACCCGGTACGAAAACCTCTAGAAGATGGTCTTAGATTTCATTGACAATTGCATAGGTGTTGGCTAATGGAGGGATAGTGTATATTGCTGTAGTTTGCTGTTAGGCTCCAGTTCGGCCTGTATAATTATGTAGTCCACAGAAATGAGATGCTTTAATGTTGTAATCCTATACCTCTGCTTGACTGAATGAAGCAAGCACACATCCCACACATTATCTAATAGGTCGTGGATTGGCTCCATGAGGTCTAATTTTTATTTCTTTACAGTTGTACAAATGAGATTATTGCTAATAACAATATTGTGTACTGTGTGTGTGTGTGTGTGTGTGTGTGTGTGTGTGTGTGTGTGTGTGTGTGTGTACATGTGTGTGTGTGTGTGTGTGTGTGTGTGTGTGTGTGTGTGTGTGTGTGTGTGTGTGTGTGTGTGTGTGATGTATATATGTACGTATACACATACAGACATATTGCTTGTTCTTTCTTAATCTACAAGTGTTTTGTGTCTTTACTTAGTTGTACATCATTGACTTTGGTTTGGCCAAGAAGTATCGGGACAGTCGAACAAAGCAACACATTCCCTACCGGGAAGACAAGAACCTCACTGGGACGGCAAGATATGCCAGCATCAATGCACACCTTGGAATTGAGCAGTCGTAAGCATATGCATCCACTGTAGCTTACCCTGTACAGTGAAACGTCTGTAATCTGACTGTCTTATGAGGGGGCAGTCTGCTAAGAGTTGCTCTGTAATCTGACGACCTCGTAATATGACTTTTTAAGCCCCATTGAGTCTTGGATTAGAGCTGTTTCACTGTACCTGGAAATGTTAGGGGGGGAGGGGGGGAAATGTTACATCCACATTTTTTTTACATACATACTTACCTCAGTTATCCTGTGTGTTAGTTTTCCTATTCAGCTCTACAAATACTTTGGATGGCACAGGAGTGACTGTGCATGTAATGTCCGTATATACGCATCTTGGCCTTGTCCATGTATTACCAGCTATTCCAAGAAGTAGCAAACTGGGAGAGGTCTTACAAATTGGTTACAGTCAGTTTTTAATGTCTTGACAACCTGTGGTCAGCTCTGCTAGATCATCTCACAGGGATGGCCTAGCATGCCAGATTGTAACAATCTGAGTCTTTGATTTGGTGAAACTGCAGCGAATGGTACAACACTTTTGGTTCGGATTTCGGAGTGGTTCTCGTGTAGTACACACAACATGTCTGTGGTCACTGTTTCCACATCGTGGTACACTGCATGGTGACCATCTTTGCCCAGCCTGGAGTCCCAAATTGTACTACACATGTGGCAGTACGTTTGTGGTATGTGGGACCTGTTGTGGCTTGTGTTTGTGTGTACTTGTTCAACACTAGTCTAGGCCCCTCCCACCCCTCACATTGGGAGCCAGGGATCATGCATGTACATACATATGTAGTCGTTTGTGAGCTGGCCCCTCACACCTCTCACATTGGGAGGCAGGATCCAGTGTGTACGTACGTGTGTAGTCCCATGTGAGCTGGCCCCTCCCACCCCTCACATTGGGAGGCAGGATCCAGTGTGTACGTATGTAGTCCCATGTGAGCTGGCCCCTCCCACCCCTCACATTGGGAGGCAGGATCCAGTGTGTACGTACGTATGTAGTCCCATGTGAGCTGGCCCCTCCCACCCCTCACATTGGGAGGCAGGATCCAGTGTGTATGTACGTATGTAAACACTTGTGAGCTGGCCCCTCCAACCCCTCACATTGGGAGGCAGGATCCAGTGTGTACGTACGTGTGTAGTCCCATGTGAGCTGGCCCCTCCCACCCCTCACATTGGGAGGCAGGATCCAGTGTGTACGTATGTAGTCCCATGTGAGCTGGCCCCTCCCACCCCTCACATTGGGAGGCAGGATCCAGTGTGTACGTACGTATGTAGTCCCATGTGAGCTGGCCCCTCCCACCCCTCACATTGGGAGGCAGGATCCATTGTGTACATATGTAGTCCCATGTGAGCTGGCCCCTCCCACCCCTCACATTGGGAGGCAGGATCCAGTGTGTACGTATGTATGTAGTCCCATGTGAGCTGGCCCCTCCCACCCCTCACATTGGGAGGCAGGATCCAGTGTGTACATACGTATGTAGTCACTTGTGAGCTGGCCCCTCCCACCCCTCACATTGCGGTCAGTAGGAGGCAGGGATAGCCAACTATCCTCTTCCTGCTGAATGCTTATTCTACCATTATGTAAATTCTTGAAATTCTTTTAGGATATTCATTTATTTTGTGTATAATGCATTCATCTCTTCATTTTTATTCTCTGTTGTTGTAACTTACCACACCCTCCATGTGTAGAGTTTACATGCATATGTTCTGTCGACGTTTGCAGGAGAAGAGATGACATGGAGTCCATGGGTTATGTGTTAATGTATTTCAACAGAACAAGTCTACCATGGCAGGGCTTGAAGGTGTGTGTGTGTGTGTGTGTGTGTGTGTGTGTGTGTGTGTGTGTGTGTGTGTGTGTGTGTGCGTGCGTGCGTGTGTGTGTGCGTGCGTGTGCGTGCGTACGTGTGTGTGTGCACATGTGTATATGCATGCATTCATATGTGTATATACATATATTACGTATGTATTTGATCAAATGAACAAAACCTCTGCTGCATATGAATTCAATGTCTTTGTCTCATTTGTAGGCTGTTCTGAAGAAGCAGAAATACGAGAAGATATGTGAGAAGAAGATGTCTACCCCAGTGGAGGTGTTGTGTAGGGTGAGTTAGTCTGGACGGAACAGAACGCCCTCGTAACTGGGGAAAGTTTACTTTCTAAAAAGTGTACATTTTGCTCTTTAGTGGGCCGAAATATTCACCAATGGAAAATGTACAATGTCCATCATAATATTACTATTACACAAGTACTTCATCAACCAACTAGTGTATGTACATAGTTGCATACTATGCATCTGGATTGAAGCCAGCAAACCTTGTCTGCAAATATCATGGTTTGCGTGATTTTCCCTATCTAGTGGTCCTCTTGTTCCCCTTAGTAAACTCCGTGTATAACTTAGTATAGCTAGAATATCTCCTTACGATATCTGTAGACTATTGTTAGCATCACACATAAGTTAGATTGTGTTTTCTGTGATTCACATGTGTTATACGTATGTATATACTTATACATCTACTGTGTTAGAGCACTTGATGCCGTTCTGGTAAAACTCAGGTCATTCACTAGATACTTTGCACGGTGTACCCGTGTGTGGGTGTGGGTGTGGGTGTGTATTCATATACATAGTGTGTTTTGAGCGCTTGATGCTCATTCTAGTAAAACTCAGTCCACTCACTGGATACTTCACAGATGTTGTACATATGTATGTATGTACACATTGTGTGTAGGGATTCCCGGCCGAGTTTGCAATGTACTTGAACTACTGTCGAGGACTGCGGTTCGAAGAGGCTCCAGATTACATGTACCTGAGGCAGCTCTTCAGAATCCTATTTCGCACACTGAACCACCAATATGACTACACTTTTGATTGGACTCTCTTGAAACAAAAAGCAGCCGCCACCCCAGGTACAAGTGGAGGAGGACCCCCACTGCCTCCGAAGGAGAGTAAAGGGAATGATGAAGTCATGGACGACACTCTTGCTGGTGGTAAATCGACCAAGAAGCGCACAAGAGAAGACCAGCCGCATTAAAAACAATTCAAGAGCGAAATGTTTTGTTTTCTATCTTCCCCTGTTTCCTGTTTGTTCTGCTGTCCCGTTAGTAAATGTGTCTCACACGACATGCAACACTATGTACGTATGTATGTATGTACGATTTCTGCTCCATTGTATTGTTCATCTGACGTGTACACATAATGTACGTATGTACTGTACTGTACTGTGGTTACAATTCTTGCATGTTTTCTGTTCTACAGCTTGCGTATGCCTTTCATATTCAACTTTATTTATAACTATTATGAGATTGTAATATAACACATTATTGATACAATGTACATGGTATTGTGTGTGTGTGTGCGTGTGTGTGTGTGCGTGCGTGTGTGTGTATGTGTGTGTATGTGTGTGTGTGTGTGTGTGTGCGTGCGTGTGTGTGTGTGTGTGTGTGTGTGTGTGTGTGTGTGTGTGTGTGTGTGTGTGTGTGTGTGTGTGTGGAAGCGCAATGAGGTGAGTATATATTATTCAGAATGTTGATCGAATGGGAGATAAATTACATGCAGTCTGTGCATGCCCGATGCCCATATAAACCTACAAAGAAAACTCTGTTTAAGTACCTGGGTTAGTAACTACCTGGGTTAGTAAGTACTCCTGGTTAGTAAGTACTCCAAGTTAGTAAGTACTCCAAGTTAGTAAGTACTCCAGGCTAGTAAGTACTCCAGGTTAGTAAGTACTCCAGGTTAGTATTACATTCATCATATCATTGACAGATACAGTATATTCACTTGCAAAAGATTGGTGGTGATGGGATAATCGTATGAAATCAGAATGTATGCTGTGGAGCTCTCATAAATACATAAAACAAAAAAATTGGCATTGGATGAGGTACTAGAACTGAATAGTAGGAAATGGGTGAGATGGGTGTGTGTGACTCTGCAGCAGATAGTTCAGTTGAATCAGGGAATCGAGGGATGAATTGTGGCCTGGATCTAGAACCTCTGATGCAAAGGATGGATGACCTGAGTAGTGAGAATCCCAGATGACAGCGTAACCAGCCCATTGTGGCAGAGTATGGCTGATTTCTTTTTTCCGCCAGGAGGTGAGCCAGCCTCCGGTAGAAGATGGTGGCCGCACGTCCCATGCCACCAGAGCTACTCCAGGTTAGTAAGTACTGGATAGTAAGTACTCCTTGCTCTAGCTGTCCCTACCTCATGCAATACCATTGAAAGCATCTTGGATAGTAAGTACCTCTAGTAGTACCTATTTTACCTTCCCTTGAGAGTACTTGCTATCCAAGTTCTACTGTACAAACAAAAACTGGGGAACTTAGCATTGTATACAGTGAGAACTATAATTAATCTGGCCTATTTTCCAAAAAAATGAATTAAACAGCACATATACTGAATGCAAACCTCATTAATTAATCTGCTAACCCCTGTAATCCACCATACAACTGATATTCCCATGTAATTGTGGCGGATTGGAGCGGTTCTCTGTACAACACTTATAATATTATTAAACTGTAATTTACATTAATAAAATTACTGATAAATTACCACGCAGTCATGAATTGTGAATCAATAATATATTGTATAATAGTGTACTGTACAATTAAGAATACACAGTGTATATAATAATATAAATC
>CAUJGJ010000277.1:1575900-1578400 GCA_963170055.1 Halisarca cf. caerulea | reverse complement strand
TGTCACGGCTAGTATCCATTTTTCTTCCAAATATAAATCAGATTTAATACTTGTACCACTTTACCCACAGGTCAAATCACATCTTTGTAGTCCTGAAGTACACAACTGGTTGATGTGTTGAGATGGAGGTGGTCATTAGTGATCTCAATGAGCACATAACCTGCAAGCTCTGCGCTGGGTATCTCATCGATGCAACTACTGTGACGGAGTGTCTACACACTTGTAAGTGCAATCAATGGATGCAAACTGTACCGCCTTTGCACAGCCATTGTTAGTTGCTACTGTGACTGCATTTTTGCATTTCATTTGTTGTTACGCTACAGAATCTGTGAACTATTATTGGTGTAATTGTTCAGATGTTGTGTTTTGTTTGAAGGATTAGTCTAGATACATGAACACATACATATATAGTTTGCACTGCAGAGAGAGGATTTGGCATGTTTGCTGAGAATACTATAAATTTGGCTCAAAACAGAATAGTCATGAAGATTTAAATTGGCATCTGACACTGATCAAACACTCAACCACAGATTTTGAATCCCTGTATATATACATATATTGTGGTGGGCAGGTGTGTTTCTGCCAGTCTTGTTGGTGTCACATTCTCTTTCAGCTGTTAGTAACTGTTCGTATTCAAGTCACTAGTAAAGGTATCTTACTTGTAAAGCTTTCAATTGTGTGCGTGAATGTCAATAGTTTCACGAAAGAGGTTATACCCCGTCTGCTGTTAGCTAATATAAATGGGGACCAAGAATTCATCCAGCAGAACAGTTTGAAACATACATCTGCCTTCTCCCATAGCTCTTGTTTTTAGGGACTCCCAGTAGGCAGTCCCTATATTGTTTTCATTTGGACTTCCAGTATGTAACGCTCGTCCAATATATATTATACGTACATATATATACTTATACAGTAAAACTTTGGTAATATGTACCCTCAAGGGAAGGTAAAACAGATACTCACTATCAGAGGTACTTACTATCCAAGGTTCTTTCAAAGGTATTGCATGAGGTAGGGACAGAACAATGAGTTCTCACTATCCATCAGTACTTACTAACCCAGGTACTTACTTACAGAGTTTGACTGTACAGAGAACTTATACAGTATAAAGTATAAGTTTTATACAGGAATATGTTAGCAATTGTTTCAAAAAATACAATTGTCGAAGTTTACAAAACATTGTGTTCAATGAGTGTTCAGCTGTAGCAGTTACTCTTCAATGCCTTGCAAGTGATTCGAGTTTGTGGGGCGGCAGCCCCCACCAGTTTTTAACTCGAATTACTTGTTCCCTTCAAGTTTACAATGATCTCTTTATCGTCCTTTTTATCTGTGTATTTTGTGGCACATGGTGGTTTCAAAAGTCCTTGGCACTGTTGTCAACCTTGTCCCTGTGTGTGTAGTGGAGCATGATTAGCTGGTCTCAATGCAAGTGTGTACAGTGAAACCTCTCTAACCTGCCACAATTTGGAATGTCAGTTTCATGGTGGATTAGCGGGGTTGGCGGATTAACAAGGCCTGCACTCGGTACATGCATTTAAGTTTCATTTTTTTGCAAACTAGAGCGGATTGGGAGGTTTGGTGGATTGTAGGGGGGGGGGGGGTGGATTAGAGAGATTTCACTACACCATGTATGTGTACATGTGTGCTTTTTAGTAGTGTCTCCCGCTAGTGTGAAGTACTGTACAACAGCAATGTTTTATCAGACGGCCAATGGTACTCCGAAGTACAGTGGGCCCTCGGTTATCTGTCCGCACATGTTACTCATAAAATGTGTCAGATGAATACAGTGGAACTTGCTTAGTACGTACGTACCTCAAAGGGGACACAAAATCAGTACTTGTTATCAGAGGTACTTACTATCAGGGTTGGTTTATGTATGTGAGGTAGGTGTACACAGGGACAGAATGAGGAGTACTTACTATCCAGGAGTACGTACTAAACCAGGTACTTACTAAGCAAGTTCCACTGTTTTTTGTTGATCATGGTTTGTGGCTGCAATGTTGGTGTAGTTATACATATCTTCAGTGGCGAGTTTGTGTTTATCAGTGTACTGCAGTTGTGAGGTAATCTTACGATTTGTCTGAAATGTGACCACCTGTCGTCTTTTAAATGTAACAATACTTGAATAGAAGGAGCTTGTTCCTGTGGAAAATCTACAAATGAAGGAATTTCCTCCAAACGTGACCAGTTTTAGGGTTTGTGAAGAATCCTCACCGCCCGCTCGTTCACACAATAGATAATGTGTAGAATGCTTGTGTGTTCACAGATGGCGCAAATTTCTGTGTATTTTACACCTCTGGTGTGTGTGCATACGTGTGAAGAGGCTGGCAGATTGCGTGGGCCTATTATTCCATTGACTGCTGTCCTGTGTACACATGCACACAGCTTACATACAAGCAATTTGTGGCGGATTAGCCAGGTTGGCAGATTGGAGGGGGCTGGTATTATATTGCAGTACAGTGGAACTTAAGTACCTGGTTTAGTAAACACTCCTGGATAG
>CAUJGJ010000277.1:1563400-1570900 GCA_963170055.1 Halisarca cf. caerulea | reverse complement strand
CCTTCCGGCGGCCCAAAAAGTCTTCACAACAAAATTGGACGTTTTGGCCATGCAGGTCTTCATCAGCTGCATACAAATCTGGTCAAAAGCTGATTAATTGTAAATTGCATGAGCGCACGCTGAGTCACAATCACTGTTCAACTGTGCAGTGTACGTAGTCAGACTTTGTTGCATTCCAGAATATTCCTCATGTGTTTTGCAACATGTACAGTGGAACTTGCTTAGTATGTACCTGGAAGGGGACACAAAACCAGTACTTATTATCAGAGGTACTTACTATCAGGGTTGGTTTATGTACATGAGGTATACACAGGGACAGAATGAGGAGTACTTACTATCCAGGAGTATGTACTAAACCAGGTACTTACTATCAGGGTTGGTTCATGTACATAAGGTATACACAGGGACAGAATGAGGAGTACTTACTATCCAGGAGTATGTACTAAACCAGGTGCTTACTATCAGGGTTGGTTTATGTACATGAGGCATACACAGGGACAGAATGAGGAGTTCTTGCTATCCAGGAGTGTGTACTAAGCCTGGTACAGTGAAACTCCTCTTTTCTGGACACCTTGGAACCAGAAGGGACTGTCGTGATTATCGAGGTGTCCTCATTTCAGGGGTTGAAGATGTAGCATGGCAAAGTATTGAGAATCATTTGGTTACAGTGGCATGTGTCCATGATAGAGGGGTCTGGAGTAGAGGAGTGTCTGCAGTTCAGGGGTCTGGATTAGAGGAGTGCCTGCAGTTCAGGATTAGAGAGGTGTCTGCAATTCAGAGGTCTGGATTGGAGGGTTCTCTGTACTTACTAAGCAAGTTCCACTGTGTAAGGAGTGTTCTTTGTGTTTGACATGTGCGCAGGTGTGACATGTGCACATGTAAGCAGAAGTCAAAATGGCCGCCCTAAAATCAGCAGAAATTACCCCCCACTTTTCTTCTGTTTAGTTTACTTGTGTAGTACAAAAAGCATACAGAGCATTAATTTAACTATTTAACGCTACAATAGTGGACTTAACTTTGTTGTCCCAGCTTGGCAAAGCCGAAAAGACAACCACAGATTCGGACCTTAAAATTAGGTTTAGTGCAAAACCCGGTCATGTAAACCATCATTTCGAGCAGCCATACTTTGTTCAGAACCTTTCAACAATATCTAAATTTTCACCGTTAGAGAACTTACCATTCCTCTTTGTTCCTGAGATGTCCACCAAAACGTTGTTTTTCATCCAAAGTAAAACCACAAACTTGTGCACATGTCGGGAATGGGGCACGCTAACTAAGTCTCCAACGGTGAAAATTTAGATTTAACTCCCGCGACATGGCTCCTCTACACAACTGTTTAGATGACCAGGTTTTTGAAAGAATCTGCAGTCATTGAAGAAGCTCTCTCTCTTGCCGTTTATCACAAGGTTGTGACGCGATATGATGACGTTACCAGCCAAAGGTAATGGTCGGTGAAATCAATATTCCTCCCAACACAAACGAATAGTTATTAGAACGTCTTGAAAACACTTCATGTGCAGACTAATACACAATATTCGATATAGTATTCTTCTGGTTGAGAGTAAAAGAGCGTATAATATTATCCTTCAGGCTACTCGTACAGCATACGCGTGACCAATGTGTGCACATCAGTAAAACGTGTTATTATTCAATCAAATTCCTGTGCAAACCACACAACGCCCCTCTGTTTAGTGAGAAGGCACATGCGTGGTTGTAAAAGGTCGCAATTGTTGTGTCTTTTTATAAGCATTATTTTGATTATTGCGGTTGCGTGTGATCATGTAATTTTGGCAGTTGTGTGATCAGCTAGTGGGTGTGGTGGTTAGCTGGGTGATCATTTGGGCGTGGTGGTTGTGATTCTCTTTGTGTGGGGTGATCATGTGAGTGTACTGCTTGTGTTTTCACATGAGACTGTGGTCTAGCCGCTAACCCTGTGCTTTGGGAGGACAAGAACGGGGCTATATTGCGGCTAGACTAGTGGGAATGTCTGCATGACCACATGCAGCCCCAGCTTGTCAGCATGACCACATGCAGCCCCAGCATGTCAGCATGACCACATGCCTACTCTGTATCTGGAGTCTGACCATGTACACTGCACCCATGTCTTGTGATAGATAGTGGTGTGATCAGGTGTGTGTGTGTGTGTGTGTGTGTGTGTGTGTGTGTGTGTGTGTGTGTGTGTGTGTGTGTGTGTGTGTGTGTGTGTGGTCAGTGTGGGTATATGTGTGTGGGAATAGACGGCACATGATCAGGTGGGGGAGGGGGGTGTGGTCAGTGTGGGTATATGTGTGTGGGAATAGCCGGCACATGATCAGGTGGTGATGTGTTTGGTGTAGTCTCGGGTAGACCAGACCACTATTTCACCTCCGATTTCAAACTTGGTTAGTAAGTATCTGATTTAGTACACTATTTCATCACCAGTTGGTGAAATTATGGTCACTATGGAGGCGGTAAAGTAGCGGTCAGGGCTACACAAGTCTATGGTCAGTGTGGGATCAGGTGGGTTGGCCATGATTGACACATATATGGGTGGGCGTGGTCATGTGTGATCAAGTACAGGCGGGTGTGTTCATCATGATATCGATGATATGGGTGAGTGTGGTCGGTGAGGGATCAGGTGGGGTGGGCATGATTGACACTTGACCAGATCATTGGTTGTGTTCCAGCTGATGGCTGTGGTAGGGTTGTGATTTGGTGGGTGGGTGTGGCCACGTGTGATCAAGTGGATGGGTGTGGTTAGTAATGACGATATGGGTGGGCGTGGTTAGTAATGATGATATGAGTGGGTGTGGTCAGTGTGATCAGGTTGAGTGGGTGTGATCAGCATGTAATCATGCTGAATGTTCCCGCAGAGTGTTTGTGACCAGTTTCCTCTGACCTCATCCTTCACATCACCCAAACATCAGTTGATGTGATAAAGATAATTGTGGACTCTATATACAGTTCACAGGAGTGGCCATTGGAGCATCTCTGAAGCTGCAATAGTGTAGAGTTTGACAGGAAGTGATATGTCTCGACTGGATGATAGTCATATCACCCCAAGGCAGTGTGGTTAATTGTAGCTGGGATTTTCTCTCAATTTATCGTGATGACTTGCTTGAATTATTTTGTTTTAGTTTATTCTTCCATTTTTGTGAGCGTATTGTTCTTTACCGGGTGACTTGTAGTGGTCTCTGGCTATTGGTTCCACAATATTATCATTTTTATTATCATTTTTATTATTATTATTATTTATTATTATTATTATTATTATTATTATTTATATTATTATCATTTAATATGAGTAATTTACAAGTCACTAATTGTTCTAGGCCTATAATTACTGTCAATGACAAGGCAAGTAAGCTCTCTTCCCGTCGTAGCTGTCCATAAGCATTGTTTTTATTATTATTATTATACATAGCTACATCATGGTCTAATTAATTTCCTAATTCCTAATTAATTTAACCACAGAAAGTTCAACAAACCACTGAAAGTTATAATGAAATTACACTGCATTATATGGCGTGTTTTGATGTCTTGTACTTTGCGCTTGTTAGGAGAATCAGAGAGAAGGGAATTGTTCTACAACGAACGTGGAATTAAAGACAGTGAGTTTATTACAGATGCAATTTAAGTTTGTGTGTGTGTCCCTGTTATATGCTCATGTGATCAAATACTATATAGCATCTGTTACCATGGTAACAGTACGATTATACTGCAATTTTATAATGTATGAAACATGGGCATCTAACTCACTGTGAGTTTATACTTGGAAAATTGTATTTTCAGGCAAATACCTCTCTGTAATGTTCCTTGAAGAACTTTCCAAAGGAATACCCTATAAATTGAACCCAAAAGAAGCCAATCTTGGCCACTGCGAGAAGCAAACTAGGCATCCTAGCTGAGAAAGTCTTCTTTGGGAATTCTTACTGCCGATTCCCCTCAGATACTTGATATTTGGTGTTTATATTACTTGGTTGAATCCCTGGAAGTCAAGAGCACTTGCCCAAAGTCCACGAACGGATGCTATAATAGTTAAGACATAGGAACCCGGGCTGTGTGGGATAGGAACCAGGGCTGTGTGGCATAGGAACCAGGGCTGTGTGGCATAGGAACCAGGGCTGTGTGGCATAGGAACCAGGGCTGTGTGGCATAGGAACCCGGGCTGTGTGGCATAGGAACCCGGGCTGTGTGGGATAGGAACCAGGGCTGTGTGGCATAGGAACCAGGGCTGTGTGGGATAGGAACCCGGGCTGTGTGGCATAGGAACCCGGGCTGTGTGGCATAGGAACCAGGGCTGTGTGGCATAGGAACCAGGGCTGTGTGGCATAGGAACCAGGGCTGTGTGGCATAGGAATCCGGGCTGTGTGGCATATAAAATGCACTCGCTCTCAGGGCTCAGCATTTTATATGCCATTGCAGCCCTTGTGCCTATGTCTTAACTACAAAAGTCTTGTGTCCATTCACAGCTTGCTCAAGTATGTTGGTATGTCTGTTAAGCATTCATAAGAATCCACTGGGAGCAGTCCAGTGCATAGATGGAGGGTGTGTTGTTGGCGGGAGTGTGCAGCTGAAGAAGAGTGTGTTGTTGGTGGGAGTGTACAGCTGGAGGGTGTGTTGTGGGTGGGAGTGTGTAGCTGAAGGAGAGTGTGTTGCAGGTGGGAGTGTACAGCTGGAGAGTGTGTTGTTAGTGGGAGCGTGCAGCTGGAGGGTGTGTTGTTGGAGGGAGTGTGCAGCTGGAGTGTGTGTTGTTGGTGGGAGTGTGCAGCTGGAGGATGTGTTGGTGGGAGTGTGCAGCTGGAGGGTGTGTTGTTGGTGGGAGTGTGCAGCTGGAGGATGTGTTGGTGGGAGTGTGCAGCTGGAGTGTGTGTTGTTGGTGGGAGTGTCCAGCTTGAGAATGAATTGTTTGTTGGTCCAGTACTAACCATTGAAAGATTTCTGTTTTGCTTGTACTGCATGACCTGATAATTGCTATGTGTTTGTATGTTTTTCACAATCCCACACTTTAACCAGGTTTGTGTGCACTGACCTATTGTCAGAGAAACTACAAAGGTGTCATTTATCTATCTAATGCTTAGCACATCCCACTCATCTATGCCTTCCATTATCAGCCATAATCTGATTGTGTTTACTGTGGGACGTCGCCAAGTCCTGATGTACTGGGTGTGTGTAGGTGTGTGGTGGCGTGCGTGTGTTTGTGCAGCGTGTCACAGTGTGTGTATTTGCGTGTGTTGGTGCACATATATGTCTTCGTGGTTTTTGTGCACATATGTGTGTGGGATAATGTGTGCGTGTGTATTATCAGAGGAGAGAAGCAGTAAAATTGTGCCATCGTTCTCCTTCTGTTTAGCCACTCAAAATGCAGCCTTGGATAAGAGCAAATCGGCAGTGGAATTCAATCATGTTTACTTTGAGAGAGATGAGGAGCTGGTGTGTATTGAGTTGAAGCCTGATCAGGCACTAGTGGAGGGTTCTGTGTTGGAGGTATGTACGCACACACACACACACACACACACACACACACACACACACACACACACACACACACACACACACACACACACACACACACTCGCACACACACATGCACACACATATGCATGCACGCTCGTATGCATGCGCGTGCACACACACACACACACACACACACACACACACACGTACGTGCGCATGCACCCATGCGTGCATACATACACGCTCATGCGTGTGTGTGTGTGTGTGTGTGTGTGTGTGTGTGTGTGTATGTGTGTGTGAGCATGTGCGCACACCCCATTATGCAGACTATACAGCTTATCAACACTCCTCTCTCCTCTTACAGTCCTTGTCTTATCCCTTCCTGAGGTGCTCGCACAGAGTGACTGTTGACCACTTGAAAACATTTCTGATGCACAAGATTACCATTCCTCCACTTTACGAGGTTTGTATGATGTTTACAGTGTGTTCTGTTTTGCACCATCTGAAATGACATCATCCTTTGTTGAGGGATATTTCTATAATGGATACAATAGGCAGCCACACTTTCCCCAGGGCACACACACGCACGCGCACACACTCACACACATGCATGCACCTACACACACGCACACACACGTGCGCGCACACACACACACACACACACACACACACACACACACACACACGTGCACACACACACACACACACACACACGTGCGCATACACACGTGTACACGTGCGCACACACACACACACACGTGCACACACACACACACACACACACACACACACGTGCACACACACACACATACACGTGCGCACACACACACACACGTGCACACACACACACACACACACACACACACACACACACACACACACACACACACCTGCATTTATTGTTATTTTCCAAATTTTCTGTAAATAATTATGTAAACTTGAGATCCACGTACTTATCACAGTTGATATCATAAGTTAAATTCAACGACAGCTCGTCTGCCTTTGAAGTTGTTAACATTTTGAAGCTCCTGCCATTCATCCTAATTTGCTGGCAGATGGCCAATGTTTCATCTATCGTGGAGCATGCAACAGTAGAATAGCGCCCAACATGGTTTCTTGCTTCTATGTGCATGTGGCTATTTGTCCCACTTTTGGCATCGCAAGTTGCACATGATTACTGTGTTAGAAGTGTATTCATGTATATATATATTATGTATCACTGCTGTGTGTTGCAATTGGGGGCATTGATTTATCTGTAGATCAATGTGTTTTGTAATTTGTGCATGAAAGGTGACCTTGCATGTGATGTAGTGTGTGTGAGGTCCGTTGTAAGGATTAACAATGGGGGACAATTAGAGTTGAAGGATTTCTTCAGATGGGAGCTGTAGGGTTTCAGGAAATGCGTTTCCTGAGGAGAAGCCTCAGTTGACCCTTTGGTGCAAAATGGAATCATTCCTCTCCTCGCAGTGTGAGTGCTGTCCTTGTATGAGCTCTGTCTTCTGTTCCTGTTCTTTAGGTGGAGCTCACCTGCAAGGGTTACTCGCTGCATAAGGACAACACACTCAAATGGGTGTGGATGCACCGATGGGTTCGGAAGGTACTTACATATTATACTCATTCGCCAGTGTACATACGTATACACTAGTGTTGTGCGATTAATGAAAAAATCAGCATTGACGATTACTGCTAATCAACATTGAAAGTAACCACAATGCTTTGATTAATCAACACAAAGAAAGCTGTAGGCGATCCAACTAGAAAGAAAAGCTAAAAGCCTTAAAACGCAGTATCAAATTAAGATATGTTGAAAAAGATGGATGCATTTTCGGTGTCTAGAAGTGTTCTCGTAGCAGTGATAATGTCACTGGTGTTGTTCTTGAGGGCTTTAGATTTGCAAGTGTTAGCAGGACCTCAGGTTCTTCAGCCATTTTCCACACTCGATCTTAGCACTATCTAACTGCACATGCTCAGTGTCAGTTTTTCTATATTTTTATCCATGACCTGTGCTGTCTTTGCAATTTGTTCAAGTAATTGTCGATTTCTCATGGCAATCGATTGCAACGA
>CAUJGJ010000277.1:1550900-1558400 GCA_963170055.1 Halisarca cf. caerulea | reverse complement strand
GTGACCCTGGAAGGTCAAGAGCTCTGGGATGAATTCTACAAGCGTGGAACGGAAATGATTGTCAACAGAGCAGGACGGTGAGTCTTCATTATGTGACACACACACACACACACACACACACACACACACACACACACACACACACACACACACACACACACACACACACACACACATGCACACTTAACCTAACACAAAAGGTGTAGGGAGCTGTCACAATTGCAGTGGTGGGTGCAAGTTTCCATGCATGCAGACTTAAGAAAATGAACACAGCCTTCCATGTCAGAAAAACTAAAAACAAACATTACAGAAATATTACAACATTTACAATACCATGCATATTATTTTATTATATTCTAATATACTATATTGATATATTGATATTATACTCTAAAACTTTGAGGATGTATTTGTCATATATATACCGCATCTTGAGAGCTTCCCATGGGCCTGTGTCCGTCATTCCATTGTGGGGTACATGTCTCCTGTCGGATTACAGATTGACTCTTACCACACTTTAAATATGGCGACTGCACCTCATAAGATGGTCGGATTGGAGCGAATTTTGGATTATAGAAGTTTCACTGTACAATTATGTACTGTTTATTCTCCTGCAGACGAATGTTTCCAGGATTTGCTGTCAACGTTTCTGGTCTGAAACCAAAGTACAAGTACACTATGAAGATGGAGATGGTGTTGGCAGACAAGCATCGCTTCAAATTCCTCAACTGTCGGTGGATTCCTATTGGATCTTCGGACCCCCAACCGCCCTCAATCGTGTACACGCATCCTGACTCCCCAAACAGTGGTGGGTACTGGATGAGACAGGGAGTTTCCTTCAGAAAGGTCAAGATCACCAACAACAAGGAGAACCCGAAAGGAAATGTAAGTGGTGTTTTGACATTGTTTGCATTCTGTTTGAATAATAATTGCAATGTACACTAATTCCTACCGTGTGTCTCTTTCTAACACCATGTTCATAGTTTCCTACTGTAGTGTTGATTGGCTTTGTAACTTTAGTATCCGTCTTGCAGTGCTAAGCATGCCACTTTCTGTCTCTGAAATGATCAATCGCACACATCAGTCCACATGTACAGATTGTGTACATCAGTCCACATGTACAGATTGTGTACATCAGTCCACATGTACAGATTGTGTACATCAGTCCACATGTACAGATTGTGTACATCAGTCCACATGTACAGATCGCACACATCAGTCCACATGTACAGATTATGTACATCAGTCCACATATACATATCACATATATGTACATCCGTTCACAAGAGTAAAAATTGTCTTTGTTCTGGAAGACTACAAGAAGATAAACTATATTCATATGGGGGTGGTGTGTGTATATAGACGTCCAAAGTTCGTAAATTTATCACTTGTTTTGCTGTACAGTACTTCTTAGAAGTATGTGCTAACCAGGAGTGTGTATACTAACCAGGAGTGTGTGTGCTAACCAGGAGTGTGTGTGCTAACCAGGAGTGTGTGTGCTAGCCAGGAGTGTGTGTGCTAACCAGGAGTGTGTGTGCTAGCCAGGAGTGTGTGCTAACCAGGAGTGTGTGCTAACCAGGAGTGTGTGCTAACCAGGAGTGTGTGCTAACCAGGAGTGTGTGCTAGCCAGGAGTGTGTGCTAGCCAGGAGTGTGTGCTAGCCAGGAGTGTGTGCTAGCCAGGAGTGTGTGCTAACCAGGAGTGTGTGCTAACCAGGAGTGTGTGCTAACCAGGAGTGTGTGCTAACCAGGAGTGTGTGCCAACCAGGAGTGTGTGCCAACCAGGAGTGTGTGCCAACCAGGAGTGTGTGCCAACCAGGAGTGTGTGCTAACCAGGAGTGTGTGCTAGCCAGGAGTGTGTGCTAACCAGGAGTGTGTGCTAGCCAGGAGTGTGTGCTAACCAGGAGTGTGTGCTAAGCAGGAGTGTGTGCTAGCCAGGAGTGTGTGCCAACCAGGAGTGTGTGCTAGCCAGGAGTGTGTGCTAGCCAGGAGTGTGTGCTAACCAGGAGTGTGTGCTAACCAGGAGTGTGTGCTAACCAGGAGTGTGTGCTAACCAGGAGTGTGTGCTAACCAGGAGTGTGTGCTAACCAGGAGTGTGTGCTAACCAGGAGTGTGTGCTAACCAGGAGTGTGTGCTAACCAGGAGTGTGTGCTAACCAGGAGTGTGTGCTAACCAGGAGTGTGTGCTAACCATGCAGGAGTGTGTGCTAAGCAGGAGTGTGTGCTAAGCAGCTAGGCATACTGTACATACTACCCAGGAGAGAGGGAGAGCTTAACTAAAACGTGTACAGTCCAGAAGTTTATGCAAATGATGAGTGCATTCCAACCGTGCAGGAGTGTGTGCTACTTTGCAACAAAGCAGTAGTCATACACCCACACAACTCATACATAGCCATTGTGAGATTTGACCTGTGCTTTGTGTAACAGTTTACAATGACATAATTGACATGTGAGGCAGCAACAGAACTATTGGTGTGTATGAGCAGATGAAGCTCATCAAATAGCATGCTTCCTACGCAGTTGTTAGCCAATTCTACACTTGTATCTTTCACCCCATGCTGTGTTACTTGCTGCTATTGCAGCCCCAAATTCCATTTCCACTTCCACTTTTTCAAACTTAACCTGAAATGGTGTATATACTTCAATCAAATGTCTGTGTCCATTGTGTGAAATGCGGATGTGGTGAAGGCTGCATGCGTGTCCAGTTTCCTATACACATGAGCCATTTCATGGATGACATATGAGAAGAGGTATTTCATATAAACCTCCGCCTCTGTGCTCTAGACAGGAAGTGCTTGGAAAACAGTCCATACATACATACATATGTAATACACCTAAGGTAATAAGTGGTATTTTGCCTTGCACTACTAAAGGTGTGTAGGAGATAATAAGAACCTAACAGTTGACGTGCTGTTCAGAGTCACTTGCTATTATAGGAAAAGTCTACGTTTCAATTTCTTTATCACTTTCCAGACAACTGAATATCAATTTAATACGCATGTGTACTGTAGACACATATTACGCATTCAATCCTTGTAGCAAGCTGTACGTGTACCTTCATCTTGTTCCTGTTACTATTGTGTGTTTTGTGTGCTTACATGAGCCTGTGTGTATGTGTGGGTGATTAAAATATTTTTCATGTATATTTGCTCAGTGGAAAGAGACTCCTATCTGTGTATTGTTTTCAAAGCATATCAATTTTACTAACCTTGGCACCACACACACACACACACACACACACACACACACACACACACACACACACACACACACACACACACAACACACACACACACACACACACACACACACACACACACACACACACACACACACTTGCTGCTATCCATCAAGCTCTGTGTTTCTTCCTGTTGCAGGTTCTTCTCCATTCTATGCACAAATACTTTGTACGACTGGTGATCGAGGAACACAAGAAGGGAGCAAACAGTACTAACCCACCCAAGACTGTTTTACTAAGGGAATTCCCTGAGACCACGTTCATAACAGTCACGGCGTATCAAAACGAGGAAGTTACGCAACTAAAAATATCGAACAACCCTTTTGCAAAGGCATTTCGAGAAGGATCAGGCCAATAGTGAGTGAATACAATCATTATTGGTATGAACATACATTCATAAACCAGGATATGTACACTACAATTTATGAATGTAATTTTATACAAACAATCTTGACAACAATTTGCATGAGTTTTCAACAAAAATTTGAGTTTCAATTCTAAAAACAATTTGATCGAGTCTTGAATGAATGTCTGCGTATGTGTATAGCACGTCCCAATTGGGTAGACCAGGGAGATGCCAAAGTGATTGTCACTAGTCATCCTAAATTGTGACACGCCTGTCAGACACTTTTAGCATCACACAACATACAGTAGACTAGTCATTCAGCAATTGACGTGTTAGTGTGGATGGTTGTTCAAACATGATTGCTATTGCCTATGCGTATGACCATGCATGCAAGAGTGTGTACACTGTATGTTGCTGTACGTCAAGTCTGCAGATTGAAATCATCATACACTTTCAGTACACAATACATGCATTATGTGTAAATTTTGTTACTGTTCGGAACTATATTGTACTTACTGTCATTGCCGCTCTCTCTCTCATCACCATAGCGACTGGGACACACTTCAGATGATTTACGGTCCCCATTCCCAATTCAGAGGTGCTGAGCACAGTCCAGGTGAGCATCACTATAAGCTTTTCTGTCAAAAGTACATTATATACCCGAACCACTGCTACTGTACACAGAGAAGTGCATTGAAAGATAATGCATCAATACTCATTGACCATCTGCATTTGTTCTCAGAATTACAATTGAAATCAATCCTCAATAGTGTGTATGAATGAAACCTAACAAGTTTCATCAGCAGTTGGAATGAGTTAGACCCTGTGATTAAGGAATGTCCACTTTAGCAACTCTTTCATACATGCAACGCTCTTTCTGTATTATGTTGGAGTAATTGGATCAAAATCGGGTCTATTCAAGGTATAAAATGGTTTAGGGAATCCTTCTAAGAGCTAGATGTTCTGACTCCTGTTTGTGTGGGATGCCACCCACCTCTCCCAGCCACTCAACCTATTTGGCAGTGAAATGTTTGGTATGTATTGAATTGCATGTAACCTCTAAGGGTCACACTTCTTTGAAGGCGATAGAGTAGTTTCACCGCTAGACACATTGTCCAGGGAGTTGTCGCATTCTGCTGTTGAAGGGAATCTTGGTTTTGAAGAAATGTGAGTACTTTGTTTTAAGTCATTCCAGAAATGACTTTTCACTAAACAACTGGATAGCATTTTTTGAGAGTGTCATGAAACATGCACATGATAGAGCAAAATTGGTGGTCCCGTAATGCGTAAAGCACTTTAAATCCACTCTACACAATTGACCTGTAGAGATCCTATATGATATAATCATCACGGACAATAAAAATACAGTGGAACCTGTCTATTGTGGTCACTGTGTAATGCAGCCACCTGTCTATACCAGCCACTAATTCTTCTCCGAATCAGCAGTAATGTATGGTATTCTACCTCATTAAAGCAGCCACCTATCTATAACAGCCAAAAAATTTCGCCCCAATGGTAACCGCAATAGACAGGTTCCACAGTATAATTATTATGGCCTAAATTAACACTGTATGTACAACAATGTTTATGGATTTATTCTTTCCTTTTTTCCAGTACACATGGGAAATTGTCAAACAATGACACCTCCACTCGTTCCACCTCTGCCACTCCCCCATGGAATGCCACACCTCCCCAGTCCGGCATGGTGTTCTGCTCAGTGCAGTGGAAGTGGTTACATGCAAGACAGCCCCTCCTACTCTCCATATCCTCAACCAGCATTTGATTGGCCGTCAAATCAAGGACAGACGTCGAGTCCGCTAGCCAATCAACCACCCATTCATCCAGCATCTGCTTCCTTTGTGGATCACCGAGGGAAAATGGCTACCACAATGTTTCCTGCTTTTCAAAACCAATATCCGAATGACTCAGTTACACACCCACACGCACACAGTGACGTACATTCAAGACATACTCTGTAGCACATTAAGAACTGTATCACATTAGCATGATAGTGACATTTTTGCCGCTCTTTACTAGCTGTACATTATGTATTTAGTGTTGTTTTGCGTATACAATGTATTATTCTGTGTATATATAAGACTGATTCAATTTGTAAGGTCTCGCGCTAACGAGTGACCTATAATTATAATCCGACGAGGACGTGTAACTACATTCATAGTCTTCTGTTCAAGTTCGCCCCCTCACCTGCATGACATCCCACGCAAACCAGCAAGTATTTAAATAAGAGGAAATGAATCAGTCTTGAGGTTTTGGCAGACCACGCATTTAGCATTTGTTAGCGACACAAGATCAACGCACGGCCTAAGAGCTTTGTTTATAAAGAGCTCCGCTACACGAGAAGAGCAGTCGAACAGACCATTCGAATCAAATCGCCCAGAAGCCGCGAGCAAGGATAGGTAAAAGTCGTCTTCAAACCTGGATCGATTCTATTGTACTCAAGGAACGGACGCTACTGTTGGACGCCCACTGGATACGTTTGCTTCCACTTCTAGCAGAAGTAGGTTCCTTTTAAACATGCAAGTGATGTTTGTTACTTCTCGTTAGCCTAACGGTTCAGATTAAACATACGTGCGCGCATTTACCGTGTTAATGTTTATTCTCTCCGTGTTTACAGTGTCAACCCAAGTTCTATATCATCCACAAGAAATTTCAAGGATGTCTCATATTCAGTCTCCTCCTATGAGCCAATGGCAACATTCAACCTACCAGTTCGAAACGGGCTATTCTCCGACATACAAGCCTTTGACTCTAGAGAGTCCAAGACAACTTTCGCCATTGGGCCACCAGCCCCAGCCTCTTCCACCCCACACGGTTTCTCACTGCATGAGCACGTATCCTCAGCCAGGAAGAAGCCCGAACACCTCGCGTACTGCTTCTCTACCTCTGAGCATGGAGAACTATCCCCCGCCTTTGGTAATGGATAATGTCTCTCCCTACCCAGCTCAAACTCCGTCCAGCCTCAGTCCACTAACTCCGTATACTCCACCACTGACAGGTACTCCTTCGATAATGGATTCTCCCCAGACGATGACAAATCAGGCCCAAAACCTGGTAACCTACAGCGTCAGTCCTGTCATAAGCGATGACTGTTCAATCTCGGTGGCCAACACAAGCGTTACAAGTATTCTTCCTGGCCCGACCCAAACTACGCTAGGGGGAATTCTCTCGCCCACGACCCCACAGAACCAATCTCTGGCAACTCTGAGTATTCAGCATTCCCCCAAGGAGGACCAAGTAGCGATGACAAGCGTCTTCGATTCGACCATTCAGTTAAATCTTCAGGGAAATTTCACTCTGCCTTTGACGTTTCCTTCCCAGACGAGTGTCAAAACCACGCCAACAGCCAAGAAGAGAAAACCGGTCGCTAAAGCTACTTCAAATACACCAAAGAAGTCACCGCCACCACCGTCGGAGAGACCGCACGCCTGCCAGTATTGTGATTCGAGATTCAGTCGTTCGGATGAGCTAACAAGGCACATTCGGCGGCACACTGGTGATAAACCCTTCCTCTGTCAAATCTGTATGAGGAGATTCACCAGATCTGACCACCTAACAACACACATCCGTACTCACACTGGTGAAAAGCCGTTTGCCTGTGACAAGTGTGGAAGAAGATTTGCCCGATCCGATGAAAAGAAGAGGCATTTGAAGGTACACCAAAAGGACACAGTGAGAGGGAAGAAGAAGACAGAGACAGCCACATGTACTCCCGAACCAGAAACACTCTCATCCTTGGACTCGGAGGTGACCATTCACACAGAAACACAATTAAATTCAAGTCCAGCCTCTTCAACTCATTCCTTCACTAGTACTTCACTGGACTCGGTAGTGTTGAAAGATTCTGGTCTCCCAAGCTGTCAACATGTTTAGGGACAGTTGCATGGAGGGAGAAAGTGTT
>CAUJGJ010000277.1:1533400-1535900 GCA_963170055.1 Halisarca cf. caerulea | reverse complement strand
GCACTGTACATGTACACACAGCATATATACTGTACATGTTCTTATACTGTCATTAATATATTATATACAATGTGTACATACTGTATCTGTACAAACATACATAAAATGAACAGCGGTGCAAACTCGAGGTGTACAACATGACGAGGCTGACGAAAGGTACAGTAAATCAGGAACAAAGTAGAATGCAGATCCAGTACACAAGCCCACATGTGACTCAGTGACTACCAGACCAAAAGAGATTGGAAACTGGACTCATTGAGTACCAGACCAAGTGAGATTGGAAACTGGACTCATTGACTACCAGACCAAGAGAGATTGGAAACTGGACTCATTGACTACCACACCAAGTGAGATTGGAAACTGGACTCATTGACTACCACACCAAGAGAGATTGGAACCGGACTCATTGATTACCGGATCAAGCGAGATTGGAAATTGGATTCATTGACTACCGGATCAAGCAAGATTGGAAATCAACAGAAGTAGTTGTGTACTGACCTCAAACTTCAAAGGCAAAGAGTAGCAGAATAAAGCAGAGAAAAAGACAGCAACACAGCTGGCCATTTTTGGGGGCAGAGAGCTCTCGTCTGTTGTCAGCAGCATAGATGCCAGTCTCTGTACATGTGACACAACACACTGTATGTACCACAGTCCTAATACAGTCCGATGACAATTAGTAGTCAGGGATTTATAGGGGGGACTCTGGGCATGGTGCTCCCCCCCCCAAGTAAAATAGCTCATTGTGAATGAAAACTGTCATGAATTGACCACGAATCCATTTAAAAAGGGTATATTGTGAACACACACACATGCTTACAGCACGTGTGTGTGTGTGTGTATGTGTGTGTGTGTGTGTGTGTGTGTGTGTGTGTGTGTGTGTGTGTGTGTGTGTGTGTGTGTGTGTGTGTGTACATGTGTGTGTGTGTGTGTGTGTGTGTGTGTGTGTGTGTGTGTGTGTGTGTGTGTGTGTGTGTGTGTGTGTGTGTGTGTGTGTGTGTGTGTGTGTGTGTGTGTGTGTGTGTGTGTGTGTGTGTGTGTGTGTGTGTGTGTGTGTGTGTGTGTGTGTGTGTGTGTGTGCGTACATATATACAGATGTGAATGTCCCCCCTCCCCTAAAAAATGACCTTAGATAAAATCCTGATAGTTGGTGTCAAAAACCATTAAAAACAGATAATACAATAATTATATTTGTGAATAGCTAGTACAGTCAGACCTCACTTATCCGCACACATCTGTTCTGGATGAAAATGTAGATAAAGTGAGGGAACTGGATAAATGAGGGAGCAGTAGTATATAGCATACAGTAGGATTATTGAAGACTTGTTCCAATGAAAACTACTGCAGAAGGTGAGGGAACTGGATATCTGAGGTGTGGATAAGTGAGGTCTCACTGTATACCAACTACCAGTCTTCTCCTAGAAGTGTAGATGCTCCAGTTGTAATAGTAGAAGGCTAACAATGTGAACTAGAAAAGGAGTAGTGAGAGTCCTAATGTACGACTAAAATTTCCTATTGGCACAAGCAACAATTATTGCTGAAGTCTTCCAGAAATGTGACTGGACTGTACACACAAATGGCCACCGACGGACAAAAGTTTAAGTCAGGACAATCCTTCAATCGTCTATCATTAATATTAATACAGTCATGACTCTTTAATCCGGCCACATTCATTGCACTAAAAGATGCTGGATTAACAAATCTTCTTAGTACAATGCACTGTGCACATTGGGTACACATTTCTACTGGATGGATAGCAAGGCCAAATTAATGAGTCATGACTGCATTCACAGCCAGAACATTGCTATCATTTCAGACTTGCGATAGATAAAGCTGGATACAGCAGACATTTTGATGTGCACACAGCAGACATTTTGATGTGCACACAGCAGACATTTTGATGTGCACACAGCAGACATTTTGATGTGCACACAGCAGATATTTTGATGTGCACACAGCAGATATTTTGATGTGCACACAGCTCAGGTTACAATTCTGAGTTACAATCATTAGCCTCTGAGACAGGCTGTGAATGTGGGGCTGTATTAATATTGGATAAATTATATAGGCCTGGGACAGAATTTGAATTCTATCATTTTATTGGGGGTTAATATTAAGAAATATCGACTATAGTGAAAAACCTCTATTAAAGGACACCTCCCAAATGCAGCGACCTCCTTTAACAGGACACCACTGCTCTGCCCTATTTGACACTCCTCGCATTGACACGTGTACATTTAAACCCTCCGAAATAAGGACACCTTTACAAACAGGACAGCTTACGGTGGTCCCAATGGTGTCCTTACTACAGAGGTTTCACTGTACAGGACAGTTAACGGTGGTCCCAATGGTGTCCTTACTACAGAGGTTTCACTGTACAGGACAGTTAACGGTGGTCCCAATGGTGTCCTTACTACAGAGGTTTCACTGTAATATCAACTGTCAGTTAGTACCTAGGTACAAGTCGCAGTATCATCCAATGGTAATGTACTATACAGCAGGA
>CAUJGJ010000277.1:1520900-1528400 GCA_963170055.1 Halisarca cf. caerulea | reverse complement strand
GTGTGCAGGTCAACTTGGGGGGTGGGGTGGGGGTGTCTACAAACCAGGAGTATGTGCTAACCAGGAGTATGTGCTAACCAGGAGTATGTGCTAAACAGGAGTATGTACTAACCAGGAGTGTGTGCTAACCAGGAGTGTGTGCTAACCAGGAGTGTGTGCTAACCAGGAGTGTGTGCTAACCAGGAGTGTGTGCTAACCAGGAGTGTGTGCTAATCAGGAGTGTGTGCTAACCAGGAGTGCGTGCTAACCAGGAGTGCGTGCTAACCAGGAGTGTGTGCTAACCAGGAGTGTACACTAACCAGGAGTGTGCGCTAACCAGGAGTGTGTGCTAACCAGGAGTGTGTGCTAACCAGGAGTGTATGCCCCCAGAAGTGTGTACTATGTGTGCATAGGGAAGGTGTACATACAGACCAGGGGTGTGTGTGTGAGTACGTACATACGTACTTACCTAACAGGAATACACAGGAATACACAGAAAATGGACACCAGTACACAACCACAACACACACAGCATCTGTAGAGAATAACCTACAACAAGTATAGTCAAGTGAACGCCAATTGAAAATCTCCGACAGTGGGAGTGAAGGGAGGCAAATGTCACCGAAATACATCACAACGTGACTATTAGCACTTTGGGCCAAGAACGCGCAGCCTACACATTCGTACTACGGAGGACCTCCGCATATGTACTTACACACCATCCTCCCTCGCCTCCAACCACTTGGAACAAATCACACTGTTAACCCACTCCTGCGGTTCTTACACACCATCCTCCCTTGCCTCCAACCACTTGGAACAAATCACACTGTTAACCCACGCCTGCGGTTCTTACACACCATCCTCCCTTGCCTCCAACCACTTGGAACAAATCACACTGTTAACCCACTCCTGCGGTTCTTACTTTTTTGACTAGGGTTAGGGTTAGGGTTGGGTTGAGTGGGAGGACACAGTACCACACCATATGATGGGAATTTTATGAGGTGTAAAACTTTGCGGTTTGTGTGGTTGGGAAGGGAACCACAAAATATTTACTCACGAAAGCTAGCATTACTGCAAGTTAAATTTCCTTTTAATATGAACCATGGATATTTTATTCCATGAATAATCCAAATTTTTAGCATCCTTGAAAATTTCACCCCTTGAAAATAAAATACATTTGGTTTTATCGAGCCAGCCATATGGGGCAATGTGATATCATGTGATAATGTATAATATAAGGCTATCTACAAAACAGAGAGAGTGAGTGATGTAAGCATTACACCCAATCACTGAGGAGAGTTCCTATGACACGTGTATGCAAGTGGCAGCAATCAGCAGACAGGTGTTCCCAGACAATGGGCCAGAGAGTAGGGTAGAGATTACCATATACGCTTTAACTTGCCACGGGGTCAAACTGTTGCAGATCTTGGATTTTAGTGTTTTTCGTGTTCTTATATTCGCAGACAGCCATGTTTGCCATTGCACAAGAGCCCGATCTAACTACTCTCAGGTGTAAACTTTTGCAGATGGCTTCTGATCCATGGAAACCATGAATACAAACCATTAAATCAAAAACAAATTAAAGTGTATATGACATTTGCATGTATTCAGACCATTCTGATGTATAGGAGTATACATAGGAATGTATACTGTACATCCACAATACTGTATTTATATATCTTAGTTTCTACATACTTTTTACACAAAGGATGCCCCATACATGGAAGGCCACTGAGTGACCCTTAAGTACTGTGATTTTTGCCTATGAAAATCACGGGCCAAGCGATTGGGATCTCTATAAACAAGTAGTCCTTACATTTCTAGTATCACAGATGCACTTGGGGGTGTGGACTAGGTCCAAAATGCATTAGAAGTATAGGGAGAGAATATCTTAGGACCTCCAGCTGTGTCCTTTGTAGGGAGATTGTCCCTATTTCGAAGTGTCCGCTACTGTAGATGTCATAGTATAATAAACCTCTCTTCAAAGGACACGACTTATGGCTCCCAGTATAATTCTACAATACATTTTGAACCTCCCAAAGAGGACAACCTCTCTAGAAAGAACAAATCAGCTGAATTTATGTTGTCCCCAAAGTGTCCCTAATTCAGAGGCCCCACTGTACATGAAGTACACCAGCTGAATATATGTCTTCCCCGAAGTGCCCTTATTCGGAGGCCCCACTGTACATGAGGTATATGCCACATACTAGCCAGTCTGGTGTTGCAGACACAATCTTGTTCAGCCATTTTCTGGGATTGATGTCACCAAGTGAGCAATGTCAGTCTTCGAAAATGGCCAAGTAAAATTGGGTTGGCAATACCAGACTAGCTACATACTTATGTGTGGTGCACAAAGTGAGGTCAACACATACACAACAGTACAAAGTGACATCATCAATATGAGCTACGTATGTATATACAGAACACAAGCTTATAACGTAATCAAACTGTACATGAGGATAGACTCTACAGATGTTGAGTAACTAAACTATGGAATCATTGAGAAAACAGATAAACTATATTCCATTGAGAAAACAGATGAACTATTAAGTGTTAATGTGTATGTGTGTGGCTACATGTCATAAACGCACAACTTCCATGCAATAAGAGAGATTGGAAATTACTTAGCACATGTCACATACACTTCATATAACCAGCATTTAACACATACAGTATAGGCAGGTAGAACTTAATGCTGTATATTAATAGATAATCAGTGTAGATAGGCGTATGTGCCCGAAAACAAAACTTACAATCTCTACTGTTTACCATCGGCGGCCGAGTAACATTCCCGTTCCAACTTCAAATTTCTCCCGGAATTGAGACTGAATTGATTCATACACGCGCGCGAAAAGCTCGGCTGGTCTGACGTAGCCAGGCGTCAGTATCCGAAAAATGGCCGGGCCGGATACAGGGTCGGCTATACGCCAGACTACGCTTATATATATATAGCACTTGGCATGATCACAAAATCGTCATGAAAGCACAATGAACATTCAACACTACAG
Source organism: Halisarca cf. caerulea (assembly GCA_963170055.1). NCBI lineage: Eukaryota > Metazoa > Porifera > Demospongiae > Chondrillida > Halisarcidae > Halisarca > Halisarca cf. caerulea. The sequence goes on along the minus strand of CAUJGJ010000277.1, from coordinate 1,525,413 downwards.
TTTAATAAGACAGTTATAAAACCTGTGACTACATGTAGGCATGTGTAGGGCAATTAAGTGATAAAAAGGACTGAAAAAAATGGCTGAGGACTACATAAATGAATATTGGTGAATCATGCAAAGAGATTGGCTACTATGGGTCAAGAGATAGTGACTTGGTGGGGTCATACACAAGCATTCCACTCATCAGTCTTTCAACAATGGCTTGCAGTTCAGTTTGGTTTGTGTCATCGAGCGACCAAGGTCCTCTGCATTCTCTCTCGGTCCTCTTGCAGTAAAGCAAACAGAGATTGCGAAGAAAATGATGCCTGTCCTCCTGGGAAGGGATAAGATCAAGAAAAAAAGTGAGTTCTGCATGACAATCACCTTCAAAGACGACACAAAGGTGAAAATTTAGTCTTGTAACACACACACATGCACACACATGCACACACACACACACACACACACACACACACACACACACACACACACACACACACACACACACACCACACTACACCACACGCACACATGTACATTCTCTCACCTTACTGTTAAACCTAGTATTCCTGTAAGGCTGAATCAAAACGCCCAGTTTCTTGTGTACAGCAGACCTCCACTCTTTCTGCCAACCCCTAAAAATAGAGGTTTCACGTTTCTTTGCGTCATGCTTGCCACTACTGCCAACTGTAGGTGGGGCTGGAGGTTCAATGGGCGGAGTAGAGGGTCCTACCTCCTGCTGTACCACATAAGAAGTGGATGCTATCCTGTTAGGCACGTTGGCCCGCCTCCAGGACTCCAGGGAACTCTGTGAAACACGGATGTACGGCTCACTCTCTGAATCCTCCATCCAGTTATACAGTAGATGTGGAGTGAAGAACTGCAATATGTAGTCCATAGAGCTGTGGAGTAGAGCCTTGGAGGGAAAGAAGATGACAATGTCACCCAAAGAACTTTGGTTGATACAGACATCTTCAATAAAGTTTTCCACAAGCCAAGCAACTTCTTCCTTAGCAATTCCTTCTGGGAGGGAGATGGAGAGAGGGGCTTTACCCTTTATGTTGGGGAAAATCCCAGATTCTACTGCCAAGTGCATGAGTGTTCGTTTCTGTTCTTGCATGTGATCCGAGGGAGGTTGGACAGAACGTAGACATTCCAACATCTCCAAAAGCTTCTTCTTTCGAATAGACTTCAACTTGCCTATGAGAATAGTACAGATGTTGTAAGCTTTTTCAATCTGCTTGGTTGCTAGATACTCTGCAAAAAGAGTGTGATATTCATTGGAGCCTCCGCTGACTAAGAAAGAGCCCATGTGACTCAGTATCTCCTGAGCAAGATTCAAATTGTTGCTACCGATGTACTTTGTCAGCAAATCGGGTATATATTTCCGGATTAGCTCCAGATCTCGAGCACAGCCCTCCTCCGGCTGCTGCCAACTGCAGCCTCTCAGAACCTCCACTGCAGCCTCGGGGCTGATTCTGACACACACCAACACACCCGCCATCATCCGTGAGCACTTAGTTGGAAACTGCACAGACGCAGAGTCTGTATATGGTATATGATCAATGTAGTGGACTCCATGCTTGTGAAGTTGGTGAAGCGTGGTGAATCCAGATTCCCAGTACGCACTGCTTGCAGCTGCCAGCAAGAGGCTTAAACCCACACGACCAGCAAGTTGTGACACTGAGCTAGACAGAGCGGGAGAAAGATCTTTTGTTATGCTCTCTGTGAACAAACAGAAAGGCTTCTCAAATGCCTTATGGTCGGAGAGACGACTGGAGAGGCTGACAAACAGAGCTTCTCCGAGCTCAAGAGGGAAGGGAGTGATCTTCTTCAGCGACAAAGCAACAATATCCCATTCTTCTGTAATCATAAATGCCTGAGAGAAAGAAACAGACGGAAGACATGAGCAGGATGGTACATAAACGTACACACCAAACAATAGTTCACAAATAAGTAATAACATATGCAACATTTCACCCGTCACAGGCTTCTTCTTCAGATGTGCACAATACAAAATCAAATCACTGATCAACAGTACACACACACAAACATGTGTGTCAAGTAGGAACTGCCAACTTGGCAGTTGCTCAATAGGGAATTGTCACACATTCAAAGACATACATACATATGCACACACACACACACACACACACACACACACACACACACACACACACACACACACACACACACGTATGTACACATGTGCACACACATGCAAACATGCACACACACACACACACACCTGCACGCAATCCTGCAACATCTGAGAATCTGCAGTGGATGATGCATGCTGCAACATAGGGTTAGGTCGGATGGACTTCAAGAAGCCAGCTAGACGCTGACACACAGCCTGGCATTCCTCTTGGCTGCTAAGATTCCTCTCTGCCTCAGTCAACACAGCCAGTGGGATGTGTGCATGAGCATCAGGACATTCCATCACCTGTGGAACACCGACAGGGAGTACAGTGGTGAATAGCATGGAGTAGAACCCAATCCGATAAGGTCAAAAAAACGTCATCTGACTACATCAAAAAGTCTCTTGACTACATCGAAATCTCATGTTTTCATCAAGATTAATTGTCAACTGTTTATATCAAAATTTTCATATACTAACATCAAACCCTCAACTGATTACAATATTATAGAAGACAGCTACTCAACTCCTCACCCAAGATGACTAAAAATAGTATCAGGGGACTTCCCCATGACTCACATACCAGCTGACAGATGGTTGCTAGCTGCGACCATTGCCTCTGCTCAGACAAGAACTGAAAGAGCGGGAAAAGCTCTCTATAATGAACCTACAGTGAGGAAAACAACATGAAAGATGCCTGCTGGCAAGCACATTGAGTACGTTAGTGCTCACAGCACGTGCTCAAAAGCACATGCAAATGCACACATATACAAATACAAATATACAACATAAAACGTATATGTACATAACATACATGTAAGTACAAAGACACAGGTACATGCATACACACATGCACACACACACACACACACATGTACGTATATACACACACACACACACAACACTAACTGGCATTTTCTTCTCCAACATCTTCTGACACACACACATCAGTCTTTCCCAGTCATTCTGGACAATGAGAGATTGGCAAAGACCCGAGGTGATCCTCATATTCTCCTCCTGCAGTTCCTCCAAATCCTTGAAGGTCTCCACAGCCGAACGGAGATCTGGGCCCCTTAAGAATGTGTTGATCAACTTCCACAGGATCTGCATACAAAATGAGGGATTAACTAGGGTTGCTTTACCAGCCCCCCGGGCTTTTATCTCATTAAATACCCTACTCACATACACACAGCAAATACACTGCAAATTAAATAAAATGCCATTCTCAAGATACAGGTAACAGTAGTAGGTAAACAGTACACAATCCAAAATTAACAATCAACAGAAGTATTGTTACTGATTACTATGTAATTACTAGTGATTATTACTATACTATTAATATACATACATACATAATAGGCACAATATTTTAGCAAACATTGTACAGGATCTTCCCACAGCAGAACTATCTATGACAGACCTTAAAACTTTGTTAGTGAGTGGTGTTGGGGGAGACCAGCATAATCCTGACAGTCTCCCCCCGCCATTGCCACCCCCCCCACGGGCAATTGCTAACTCAGAGTGTATACAGCAGCCACAAATTCAGTAATGCCAGATTCCGCTCTGTTACAGCTGATCTTTACACATTCGACAAAAGCAACACAAACACATACGTATGCACGTATGTACAGTGAGACCTCACTTATCCGCACACATCTGTTCTGAAAGCGCAGATAAAGTGAGGGAACTGGATAAATGAGGGAGCCGTAGTATAGTGTACAGTAGGATTATTGCTGATTTGTTCCAATAAAACTACTGCGGAAGGTGAGGGAATTGGACTTCTGAGGTACGGACAAGTGAGGTCTCACTGTATACACACGTATGCACCTGCAGTGCACTGTGTACCTGATCAGGGAGCTGAATTGAATTCTGCTTGCAGATGGACTGCACCAGCTTGATGTCCCGCATGTAGTGTAGGTGGCAAAACATGTCTAAAATGTCTGACCACAGGTCCACATCCACAGCCTTCAAATGTTCTTTTTGAGCATTCTGAACAATCATTAAAAACAGAGATGGTTCCAACTTCCGGGAACCAAGTGCTCGAATGAGAGAGACAATGGACTCAGCTGGAAGGAGATCGATGCAGCGACAGTGACGAATGAACTTGCTCAGGGTCAGACTTCGATCATTGGCTAGACATATGCTGTAAGAAAAAGAAGTTGAGTACTATTTTAGTTGCATCTCCACAGGTGCAATATTGTGTTTGTCCTTGTGTTTTGTTTGCTCATGTGTTCGTCCATGTGTGCATGTGTGTGTGTGCATGTGTGTGTGTGCATGTGTGCGTGCGTGCGTGTGTGTGTGTGTGTGTGTGTGTGTGTGTGTGTGTGTGTGTGTGTGTGCATGCATGCATGTATGTGCGTGCGGGCATGCGTGTGTGCGAAATGCACAAGC
>CAUJGJ010000277.1:1498400-1515900 GCA_963170055.1 Halisarca cf. caerulea | reverse complement strand
CCCTTCTTTCCCTTCGGTTTCCTTCCTACTTTCTTCTTCACTGTGCCCTTCCTAGTTTTAGGGGGAGAGCTTGGAAGGGTGACCTCCTTAAGGGCTACATCCGAGACTTCACCGCCAGGTTTACGCATTCGGATGATTTTGATTGGTGTTACCTTCCCTGCTTCTTTCCCGGAAGAGTTCTTCCTCTTTCTACTCCTCGGTGTCTTCCTTTGCACTGTTTCTCCTTCCTGTAGTAAGGATATAAGAATACACACAGTATTCTACACAGAAATAAGAATCACAAGGATTGTAAGATTCGTGAATACACGTTTGTGTGTACGTACACATAAAATGCATACTGTACGACTACCTTCAATTAAGACAATGATGACATTTGGATCATCAAATCACTCATCAGTGACAGTGTTTCAGTGTCAGAAGAATTTACAGTGTCTCACAGACACTGTAAATTCTTCGTTATGTCAGAAATTCACTATAACCAGTTACAATATCAAAGTAGAACATTAAGTGTTGCATGAATTGTATTCACTCCATGCAGGAATTCACTGTAAGGGTGTTCTTTTCATAGCAAGTTTCCCTGTATGTACACATACGAACGTAGCACGCACACATACAGGCAGATACTGCATAAAATCTGACTACCCACACACACACGCGCACACACACACATGTACGTACATACAAACGTAGCACGCACACATGCTGACTACCCACACATACGCACACACACACACACATGCACGCACGCACGCACGCACACACACACACACACACACACACACATGCGAACATACGTACATATGCTCATGCAAACACTGGATTTATATGCACATGTGAGCATACATACACACCTGTCCATCAGAAATGGCTCTGAAGGTGGAATTTTCATAATTCCCTGGCATATCAGCACCATCTCTGCTGCCCGTCTTTTCCATACCCACTTCAACTTCTTCAACTGGAAGTGGGGCCTCCTCCATCTGGTTAATCAGAGGCATGCTCAGAAGGTTACTGTTCTGAGCTTCGAGATTAGGGAGATCCTGCGAAGAGCCGGTTGCATCATTGGTAGGGGTTGGGTTTTCAGACGGTGGGGTGAGCAGACTGAGCCCACAGGTCAGGTCCAGAGTCTTGTGAGACCCTTGGCTCACGGGCAACATGCCATTCTGTGTGACAGTAGCATTTCCAGCTGAGGAGACAGGAATCAAATTTAAACGGAGCAAGTCATCGATATCATCAGTAGACTCATTTTTGTCAGTAATCTGATAGTCACCATCCGTGAAGGATGATAGCAGCTCCTCTATGTTCACGTCTTTTGGAGACATAGGCAATTCCTCTCGTGTTGGTGGCAGAGGAAAATGAGGGGGAGGGTCCACACCAGGATGGTGGCTGTAGTCGGTTGAAGAGGCTCCCGTGTTCTGAGAGGGTTTGGGGTCACCCTGATACACTCCACTTGAAACAGGTCCCACAGATTGCGGTAGTACTGAAGATGTCTGATTGCTGAATTCAACAGGAGTTTGTGACGAGTCCTGAGGGTTAGTATCAACATGTTCCACAGAAACACTCCGAGAATGAGGACCACCCGAGTCAACAACTGCTTTGGAGGTTTCCATGTCAACCTCAGCTGTGGGTGGCTGTAGTGTGGTCTGTGGATGCGCATCGATATTTTCTACACTTGTCAACGGTGGCTGTTGTTCACACTGGCCGATCTCCTGTGTAGCTTGCATTGGTGGATGCAATGCAACTTCGTTGTGGCTGGACGGGTGTGATGGGAAATCCTCATGAGGCGGTGAAGAAGTAATGGGCTCCCTCTTTATACTCATAGGGTTAAAAGACGAATAGTCACTTATCGGGGAAAAAGGGTAACCTGTAGATTTGGAATCAGATGCAATTTCATCTGTACTGGAGAATGGCTCCTGCTTTACAGGGAAGGGCTCCTGCTTGATCAGATTGTTTGAAAGTTGATGTAACGACTTGGTCTTCTTTTTCTTCTTGGTCTTTGCAGCCTTCATCCTCTTCAATGCAGATTGTTCAAGAAATAGGTAGTTTGCAGGAAGCAACCTTGCACACCCCGGTGTAGTGGACATTGGGAGGAAGCAATAGTGACTACCAGGCTTAAACTCAGGACTAAATTTGTTTGCCTGACCGGAGGGCTCAATGGAAGCCTGCCCTATATTTGTTGTGGGTGACTGGAAAGAACTGGTGGTTTCATTGTTTACGGATGATAAGAATGAAGACACATGTACAGATGAGTGTGCGTGCTGAAGTGATGCTGAGGTTACAGGGCTCGTTCCTGACACAACAGGTGCTGTGACAACTGCAGGTGATACAGATCCCGCTCCCAAAGTGACACAGGGAGGGGACGAAGGGATTGTATAGCTTTGCGACGATAGATTTTCAGATAAAAACGAGGTGGATGTCATCCCTGCCACTGTGACGGGTGGAGTGGATGGCACGCACACTGAAAAACTCCCTGGAAGTGCTGAGTGTGAGGTACCTGTATGGTTGACCTGTTCAACGGACTGTGACAGTGACCCTTGCTGTAACGAATTTTCACACTCCAATGATGCCTCAGAGAGAGCACCATTGCAGTTGAGCATATCCTTGGGACTGTGCGCAGAGGGAGAAATCACTTTCACTGTTTTACTCTTCTTTGCAACTGAGGTTTTTACCTTGGAATGACGCCCCCTTTTGCGAACAGCAGGTGTGTTATCTGGAAATTGGAAGAAAAGGTCACCTTCAATAGACAAAGTGTCATTGCATACAAGTAGTGGCACAGGTGAAGTGATGGTGACAGTTTACACACTGAAAGGCAGCCATTTGTAGGATTTCAAATAGAAAAATGTATAATTACCTAGTCTCACATAGCCAGACCCTCAATTGGGCCACGTATAACCTCAAAAATGTCTACCGTAAGGATCAAAGGGGGTTTGGGTCTGGCTACACAAGACTAAGCATCACCAGTATAAGACAACACAAAGTCAATAAAATGCTTCCGATATAGGCCATCTTTAACAAGCGATTCGAGTTTAAAAAACTCGTGGGCCGCCCACGGCCCTGGAAACTCGAATCGCTTGGAAATCGTCTTCGAAGAACTCTTCTGGTCGAAAAGACTCTTCGCTGATAAAATCAGAAGCGAACGAATGAATTTTACCGAAATATAGCCGAAAGATTACGTACCGACTTTGCGTCCGCCATGTTGTTGACATATATATATATATATATATATATATATATATATATGTCAACAACATGTCATATGTTTATGGCCGGAAGGCGGCCCTATATTGTTTTTACTTTCACCGGAAGTGTCCGGAACGTCCGGAACGATGTCTAAATATATATATATATATATATATATATATATATATATATATATATATTTAGACATCGTTCCGGACGTTCCGGACACTTCCGGTGAAAGTAAAAACAATATAGGGCCGCCTTCCGGCGGGCCAAAAATTGACCAGGCCACCACGGTTTTTATTCTTAGTTCTATTTAATATAGTCTGAGGTATTAATGCAAGTATATTCCTTCTAACTGTGAACAGATACTATAATGCTAACAAGAATGTTGAATTGAAGCAAGTTTTAAGATGATACAAGTTTACAAAACACAATTAGATGGGGAGTGCATGTCTGTGTGGAACCAGACAGCCGCTAGTTACACAATACCACAATGGTTGCGCACGCATTCAGGCTGAACACACATGCTATACTTGATAGTTTACAATATTTTGGTCAGGGTTGAACCTAACATGATTTCTTTTCTTTTTGCCCCAATTTTTTGACCAGAAACATAAAATTAATTTGGCATGGCCTAATTATGGAGTACGGTAGTACTCCATATGTAGGAATGACACGGAAAAACATGGCCGCCATACACTTGCGAAAATTTGTTTTTGCCCAAAAACTAATGGTATGGTGACTCCATAGTTTTCAAAAGTAGATTTTGGTGCATTTTGATACACCAGCTACAAGGAAAAGTAGTTTAAAAGCCTCGTAAAGCTATCTCTTTAAAGAAATGCGAAGTACACTCGCCGAGGTATGGGTCCGCAACATCATAGCATTTTAAGATTATTATTCAACTTCTTCTTGTCGTTTTTCGAACTGAGATACAGGTCGCCACGAAGGGTCCAGAGGTCTCATCTTTCGCCAGTGAGCTCTGATTGTTAGCGCGAAGTGCCTTTTGTATGTTTCGAAGCCACACCTACACTTCTGAAGCGAGAAAAATTTTAATAGGCAAATCCCATACATTCGCCGGATCAGCCATTTTCAGATTATTGAAATGGCTATGCGAGACTAGGTGTACATGTACGTACACATGGCAAAGCGTTCTATGGTTCGACGATTGTCGCGACTTCAGCGCTCTTTTGTTTGAGCCTTTGTTCTTCATGGGTACATTGATTTTAGTCAGGTAGCTGCATACTTTTAGCTTTTTATCTTACAAGACTTGATTATGTTCCTTCTTAACTGCAGTGGAAACCTTTAACAGACTCTATTCGGACAACTGTTTCTTAAAGGAAAAATCGCACGAACAAGAGTGTATAAAAACCATTTTAAAATGGTTAAAGGATGTAGGATTGACACAGGACCGTGCAAAAAGGCCTTATCAAAAAAGGATTCTCTAAAAACACTTGGAACAAGGGTGAGATGCAAAACAGGTACATGGCTAGATGGGCAAAGGGCAAGACAGGCATAGAGCTAGACGAGCATAGGGCTACACATACATGAGGCTAGACGGGCATAGGGCTAGACAGAGTTTAATTGGACTGAGTGTACACTGTGCAAATTCCTACATCCCGCAGCATATACATATAATGTGCTGCACATGAGGGATGTAGGAATTTGCACAGTGTACACTCAGTCCAATTAAACTCTGTCTAGCCCTATACCTGTCTAGCCTCATGTATGTGTAGCCCTATGCTCGTCTAGCCCTATGCCTGTCTTGCCCTTTGCCCATCTAGCCCTGTATCTGTTTTGCAACTCACCCTTGTTCCAAGTGTTTTTGGAGAACCTTCTTTTGATAAGGAATTCTTGCACGGTCCTGTGTCAATCCTACACCCTTTAACCATTTTAAATGGTTTTTATACACTCTTAATACACAAAATGTCACAACCCTAGAGAGGAGTCTGGCCTCTGAACCAGACTGCTACAGTAGACCACAACAAAAAGTATAAAAGTCTAATATCCTTGATAGTAATGGATTTCATGACTTCTCCAGTACACATGTGTGTGTGTGTGTGTGTGTGTGTGTGTGTGAGTGTGTGTGTGTGTGTGTGTGTGTGTGTGTGTGTGTGTGTGTATTTGTGTGTGTGTGTACATGTGTGTGTGTGTGTGTGTGTGTGTGTGTGTGTGTGTGTGTGTGTGTGCGTGTGTATTTGTGTGTGTGTGTACATGTGTGTGTGTGTGTGTGTGTGTGTGTGTGTGTGTGCGTGTGTATTTGTGTGTGTGTGTACATGTGTGTGTGTGTGTGTGTGTGTGTGTGTGTGTGTGTGTGTGTGTGTGTGCGTGTGTATTTGTGTGTGTGTGTGTGTGTGTGTGTGTGTGTGTGTGTGTGTGTGTGTGTGTGTACATGTGTGTGTGTGTGTGTGTGTGTGTGTGTGTGTGTGTGTGTGTGTGTGTGTTCTCACAGACATACACTACACAAACCACTCCATTTGTATAAGTAAAAATAGAAAAAAGCATCAATTCATAAATATGAATGGTGATGGCTTCTAATCTGATACAGGACCTAGTAGAATGATCACCATCTTACCTTGGATGACCTGGTTGGCTGGCTTGGGTATGGTTGAATCCATGGTGTTTTCCACAGGCTTGGCTGCTTGTGGTGTGGTTGTGGTTGTACTCCCATTCTCCAGGGTTCTGTGAGGTAGAGGTGCTAATGATAGCAATGTCCTGCAAAAGACCAGCACAGCAATTAACATCCTGGATCTGCAAATTCACACCCACCCACACCACCCATACAGACAGACAGACACACATATTGTATAGTGGGAAATTTTTGCGAGGACTTTAATTGGAGGAATTGGTGAATTCCGCACCAAGTCATCAAATTTTATCCCGCCGAATTTATTAGTTGGCTCTATTATTAGCTGAGAAACAACAAAAACTGGTGGTCCACTGCCAGTGCTACTAAGTGTTCTTTGCTTAGACAGGAATAGGGTACACGCGGCAGACACGATTCAAGAAGCATGGCTAACAATTGTCACTTTGTTTTGCACTTCACAGCAACAGCAAATGGGCCGTCAGTGTTCTTGGAGTCACGACAGCATGTCAATTTTTCTTCAAAAGCAGCATTTCAAGCTTCTTTATAAATGTGATGCCCTCAAACACAACTTTCTGATTGAAACGTTACAATTGTGTGCACGCAGCACACTAGGCTAAAATTGCATAACATAAGAAATAATGGTTATGCGTAATGTGATGATTCGTCAAAATTAAATTCGCCAATAGTATTTTGAGACAGATTCGCCAAATTTAATACTCGTCAAATTAACTGGCTATACGGTACACACACACACACACACACACACACACACACACACACACACACACACACACACACAGTTAGTGTTAATGTCTGGTTTAATGCTGTTTCCTGCCTGTTTTTCCTCTTTTTGTCATCTATTTCACTATAAATGTAGTCTCCTGTCTGTTGTCATTGTCCATCCATATGTAATGTCCGCCTTACTTAATTTCTTTGATTTTTGTTATATCCACTAATTCTACATGCAAGACTAGGCAAAACCATAGACACATAAAACCATGAAGTTCAGAGTGTCTAAAGTAAAACCATCCATGTGTAGTGGCCACCACAGATACAGTGGAATCTCTGATAGTGGACGCTCCAAAATAAACACAATCTCCCTACAAAGGACACAGCTGGAGGTCCTAAGATATTTTCACCCTATAGTTCCAATACATTTTGGACTTTCCAAAGAGGACAACCTCCTTACAAAGGACAAAAAGACTGTCCGAAAGTGTCCTTTATTCAGAGATTCCGCTGTAGATTCATGAGTCACCTCTGCATAAGTAACACTTGTTAAAGGGCCACAACAACCACTGGGTCAAAAGAGACAAGGAACCAAGACTACAGCAGTAACTATTGAAGAACCAATCTTTATCTCCAATCCTAAAACTCTACTATGAAGTACACACAGGTACAAATCAGTCAAAGACTCCTTCCTCTCACACAAATAAATTTACTTCACTGCAAGTAAAAAAAGGAACAAATTACACAATAGCTCCAGCAAGTTACATACGCACCACAGGCAAAGGCATTGAAGTACCCACACATACAATGCACACATGCAGGCACACACATACACACATACACACACACACACACACACACACACACACACACACACACACACACCAATAAAATACTATATATACCTATATCAATCTTTTTCATAGCATTAATATACACACAGTCAATAGATACCCATAATTCCCGAATCTCCTACGCAAACAGACACCATTTCTGAATAAATGTAAGCTGTATACAAAGTAATCTGATTACATTAGGTCAAACAATACAATATACATAGCCGTGTGCTGTAAAAGCATCAACGTCTGAGCTGCCAACCAAGTTCGCAAGCAGCAGGACAAACCTGGGAGAAGATGGAGGGCCTTTAGGGTCCGTAGACAACTTGTCCAAAACTAGAAGGGGAGAGCGCATGAAAACTCGTTTGTCAAGCCCGTTTAAACCCGTCTGCAAACATGCAGTATTCCCTTTCGACGTCTGCATGCCTCGGGCAGATGTTTTTTTCGGAGCAGACAACTTGTACGAAAGGTTTCTACCAATAGGTGTAACTTATCAGTTCTCCCTCTGCGATGCGTGGCACTCACGTGCACGGATCTGCACAAAGAGAGTAATAGGAATCGTTTAACAATGCACTATTGGTACAATTCCTGATAATTTACACAAGAATTCAATCCTTTACTTTTACAAAGCTCGAAGGAGGTATGCCAATCGATGATATTCTTGGAAGAAATGCTGAATGGAGCACGAGTCCCCTGCAAATTCACTCTCAGGACTGACAGTCCGCCATTATGACAATACGTCACTATACGTTCGAAGCGATGACGTCACAACACGATCAATGAACATGTGGCGCACACGCCAAGTTAGAAAAGAAATGACAGCCCAAGGCATTGTTCAGGAAGTACAGATACACAGAAAGTAATAATGGACAAAAAATTAACAATGGTGATAGGGGTTTGAATTAAACAGAAGAAAAAAAAACAGAAGGATTACATTCATGATATTGCATCAAACCATAGGAGTATCTATGATTTAAAGTGACAAAAACAAGGAAGTACTAACACAGTTTAATTGTACAAACAAAATCTCAATTCACGACATATTATCCTTGGCTAAACCATTTGTTGAACTTCACATTCAACATATAGAAGAAAGACATCATGGAAGGAACAGCAATTAGTCTTGGTAGAAGCCCCTTGAAGAGGTACCGAGGTCCTTCGTTCCTTATGATGCTCTGGAAGACCTGAAGCATTCCCAGCTTTGGTTCACCAAGCTTCTGGCCTTGGATGCGGGTCTTGGCAACATCCAGTGGACAAGCCACAGTAGCAGCTATCATTCCTGGAGAAGATAGAGTTAAGGGTCATTAAAATTTCCTACAATCTCACAAAATGACTCGCAATTGACACACAGTATAGTATAACATTATTATACTTTTGCATAGCAGGAAAATGGTTGCATGAATTCCGTAAGTCAACTGAAATTGCACAATTGTCCTTGTACCTCAAGTATACTCCATTTTACCGGTTAGTGGCTACCAACCACTAAAAGGGTGGCTCATCAGAAGAGGCATGATATCTAAGCTAAATCTGGAAGAATCAAAACTTGTAAAAATGCTGGTATTTGTGAATTTAAAATAGTAAGTAGCTGGACTTCAAGCAAAATTCACACACACACACACACACACACACACACACACACACACACACACACACACACACACACACAGAGAGAGAGAGAGAACACAGACGGACACACATACACACACACACAGACGGACACACACACACAGACGGACACACACACACACACAGATGGACACACACACACACACACACACATACACACACACACACACACACACACACATACACACACACACACACACACACACACACACAAATCCATTTACATACATTACCAATTCAATACAATTCACTATTACCCATCCACTTACAATACACTTTAATCAAAAAGCTCTACAGGTCAAAACACACAAATTACTTTCCTGAGAACCTAACAAACAGAAGAAATTACAGGCTGTGGAAAATATTGGCCAGGAGTCTATTTTGATAGAGTGGGGGGCTTGATCGAGGACCACTACAATGACACGCACCAAATCTCAGCTTTGTTATCTATGTATGTATTTCAGTGAAGCATCACCACTTCTATGATGTTGTGTTTGTGAAGTTAGAAATAAGGCAGTGTACAAGAATTTCAAGAAAGAAGAGTAACTCTAGTGATAAATATTACAATTGATGTACATAATCTGTGATAAATTGCCAAATTCAAGTTAATTTTTGCCAATATCATCCACAGACTGATTTGTTAAAGCCAATACTCACAGAAGTTTCCCACCATACAGTATATTCATACATAGTGAGGTACTGTGTTATCAGCAGGGTTTATCTTGAGGTCGGGGAGAGGGTTGGGAAGGGACCATCACTAAATTGCTTATGTATTCTACTACACTCCTCTGGTGCTTTGAGTTGACTGAGCATGTTATGTGTGTGTGTGTTTGTGTGTGTGTGTGTGTGTGTGTGTGTGTGTGTGTGTGTGTGTGTGTGTGTCTGTCTGTCTGTCTGTGCATGCGTGCGTGTGTGCATCTGTCTGTCTGTCTGTCTGTCTGTCTGTCTGTCTGTCTCTCTCTCTCTCTCTCTCTCTCTCTCTCTCTCTCTCTCTCTCTCTCTCTCTCTGTGTATGTGTGTGTGTGTGTGTGTGTGTGTGTGTGTGTGTGTGTGTGTGTGTGTGTGTGTGTGTGTGTACCATTTACAGTGATAGGCAACCATGTAATGTGGTTCACTCATAAAACAAAGGTGTCTTTGGGCAGTGAGTCTACTCGCCTATATACATCTATTCACTACACATTTACAAAGAAAGTTACACAGGTTTGTTTGAGGTGGTGGGTGGGTAAGGCTACTGACTTGGCTGGGAGGAGAGAGGGAGTGCTACTGACTTGGCTGGGAGGAGGGAGAGAGTGCTACTGACTTGAGAGAGTGCTACTGACTTGGCTAGGAGGAGGGAGGGAGTGCTACTGACTTGGCTGGGAGGAGGGAGGGAGTGCTACTGACTTGGTTGGGAGGAGGGGAGAGAGAGTGCTACTGACTTGGGAGGAGGGAGGGAGTGCTACTGACTTGGCTGGGAGGAGGGAGGGAGTGCTACTAACTTGGTTGGGAGGAGGGGAGAGAGAGTGCTACTGACTTGGGAGGAGGGAGGGAGTGCTACTGACTTGGCTGGGAGGGGGGAGGGAGTGCTACTGACTTGGCTGGGAGGAGGGAGGGAGTGCTACTAACTTGGTTGGGAGGAGGGGAGAGAGAGTGCTACTGACTTGGGAGGAGGGAGGGAGTGCTACTGACTTGGCTGGGAGGGGGGTGCTACTGACTTGGCTGGGAGGAGGGAGGGAGTGCGACTGACTTGATTGGGAGGAGGGGAGAGAGAGTGCTACTGACTTGGGAGGAGGGAGGGAGTGCTACTGACTTGGCTGGGAGGAGGGAGGGAGTGCTACTAACTTGGTTGGGAGGAGGGGAGAGAGAGTGCTACTGACTTGGGAGGAGGGAGGGAGTGCTACTGACTTGGCTGGGAGGGGGGTGCTACTGACTTGGCTGGGAGGAGGGAGGGAGTGCAACTGACTTGATTGGGAGGAGGGGAGAGAGAGTGCTACTGACTTGGGAGGAGGGAGGGAGTGCTACTGACTTGGCTGGGAGGAGGGAGGGAGTGCTACTGACTTGGCTGGGAGGGGGGTGCTACTGACTTGGCTGGGAGGAGGGAGGGAGTGCTACTGACTTGGTTGGGAGGAGGGGAGAGAGAGTGCTACCGACTTGGGGGGGGACCATACCTTGGATTTCAAAATACCCAGGGTTTCAAAACAATTAGTATCACCATAGATTCTCTATAGAGTATCTCTGGTATCGCAGCAGTCTACAGTATCATTTCACTCCTGAAGGACGTGCACCCAAGGTGACCCTGCAAAGAGGGCATAATATTATATACAATGTCATATTAAAGAACATTACCTAAAGCGCAAAGTACAGGGTTCACAGGGAAGGGTCACCTCTAACAGCTGATCACATGACATGAAATTCAATTAGCAGTCAACAGTCATGTGAAGGTGTACACAACATTGTCTCATGTGTCCGCCATAAAGAGCCAATCATAACAAAGTTACCCACAACAGCTGACACACCTCCCGCACACCACACACCAAGCCACACACACACCGACAATGAAATAACTCTCGGACACCTGTACATGTAATATTCACAGATAATAATGCATTTACTTCGGCATTGTACTTCCAGTGCTATTGCTATTGCAAGTGTCTGCTCTACAGTTCCAGTACAAGTGACTGCACAACCCAGGGTTGTTACCTAAACGCTGTACAACTTCAGTACAAAAAATCACTTACAATGAGATACACCATACACTTGCCATAGCAGGTATTCAACCCATCAAATGAGGACACTTCAACAATCAGGACATTCCTTTCTGTTCCCCAAGTGTCCAGGACAGAAGGATTTGACTGCATTCAACCCCAACACGTATGTCAGACATAGGAAATCAAGTTCACAGTCACTGATGATATTACATAAACGTCGTCACACTTTAATCACTTCTGCTTTCCTAGTAGCAAAGTAGTACCACTAAATGTCACTTCAGTGGTGGTGTGTGCTCATACCAATACATCAACAGGTGTACAGTGATAAGTAGCTACACATGCTTGTGCTCGCACACACACACACACACACACACACACACACACACACACACACACACACACACACACACACACAAGCACACATGCACACATGCACACACACACACACACACACATGCGCGCGCACGCGCGCATGCACGCATACATGCACGCACATGCAGATAGCTGTGAACACAGCAAGGTTTCATAACACATAAAATCATTGATAAATAACACTACATAGAACTACACACACCTGCAATAAGCCCTGCCTTATATCGCAAGAAAGAATTCCCCTCTTTGCCTGTGTAGGCCACATAAGACCGAACAAGCACTTCCGTCGTAGTGAAGAAGACTGCGTTGAATGAGATGTCCCTGCATGCCGTCACAGCTGCTCCCTTGTACAGTCCCCTCAGACCAGCACTTCGTATAACCTCCCATATCCCCTGCTTGCGAATCTGTGCAATGACCATGATTCTTTCAGAGGGGCATCCAATGATGGTAGTAGCCAACCCGGCAAAAGACCCTGCAATCAGCCAGTTGGTCAAGGTCGCATCCTTGTAGTGTTTCTTCATGAGGTTGTCCGCAATGTACCACGCCTGCATTTTGAACCCCTTCTCAGGCATGACTCCAAACGTACGGGCAATAAGACCTGAAACAAAGAGGGATACAAGCATCTCACTGAAAGCCGAGTACAGGCTGATTTGACAGCACAAATTCGGACACTGTCTGGTCACAAGTGTGTGCAGATGAGATATAATTTTGCCATCGCTTGTGTGAATGTACAGAGGACACTATCTGAAAGAACATCTGTAAAGAAGGATGACCTGTCTATAGAGACATCTGTAGGCTGGTCCGTGAACCACTTTAGCAATACATAGCAACCTGGCAATTGAGACCACCTGAGAATTAGGGACAGTATAAGACAGTCCCCTGGGTGGTCTTAATTCACAGGTTCTACTGTACATACAGTACAAGACAGTCCCCCTGGGTGGTCTTAATTCACAGGTTCGTGTATTTATCACACATACATAACAAAAAATTCAATAAACAAAAATAATCAATGGAAGTTAATCACACAATCTGGAATAAAAGGCAAACTGAAAATTATCTCTGAAAGTAATATTTAACCCGACGATGTTAGTCACAGTCATTTGCCATCATACGATGCTGCTACACTTCCCTGACTACAGGTGCAGGCCAAACACCATACTTCATCAACAACATTGCAACCTACGCACCTGTGTATCACATAAGCAATGGGCCACAAATCACAGGCCTCGTGTTAAATTGAGATAATCAGTTCTATTCATGACCTACTCACCCCCCCCCCCCCCCCCCCACTAGTCTTGCGTAGCTCAGACCACTCTTTTCGCTCCTTCTTTTATATGATGACAGCATTCTGTCATGAGAAGGCGGAAATGCTCACAGAATACCCAAGAAAACAGGGAGCTATGGTCCACTAGTCAAACTCCCTATCTTACATTGTTTGCTTGCCCACCGAGTGTCTTGTGATTGGCAGCCCCTTCTGTGCACAAACACATAAACAGCATGGAGGACACTTGATTGACTCGCGTATCTGCATACACATGTATGCATACTTTCACTCCTGTACAGGACACATGCATGTATAGTTGAGCTAAAACATGTCACTAGTAGGGACGACGTGTATCAAAGTATTTTGCTCATTTCACACAAGATTTCAGAGGCGACCAACAGTTGGGTACAGAAGGCTAGCTAGCTAAAGGAACGGACAGAAGTAAATAAAGTGGAAACTCATTGCAACGGATCTCAGGGGACACCAAAAATTCTTCACCATATCAGAAATTCGCTATAGCCAGTTAAACTTTCATAGTAGAACATTAAGTCACACGAGTCTATTCACTGTAAGAGTATTCTCAGCATCTTCTTACTCCGAAAGAACCTTTGTAGAATGAATGGCATTAGAAAATGCTGAGTGAGCAAAAGCACACATGCTGTGAATATTCACAGGTGCATGCTTGGGCATCGTTGTTTGGATAAGGCTGGAATAGGCACCAGTTCAGTCCAGTTTGTACAATACATGTAAATTATGCAAGCATTGTGGCAAGCACCTCAATCCAGTTTCTTCATACACCCTACTGTTACCAGCACTTGTGTACTGTATGTTTGCAGTTCATTGGGCTTTTGGTGTCATCCAAAGAGGAAAAGGAACTTGATTTTCGTGTATGGTACTCCCTTTACAATAGGACAGACCACGAAAGAGGAAAAGCGAACTGGGTTCATGTAGTTTATGAATATTCACCGGGACGTTCAAGTGTTTTGATAGGAGACCCGACCAGTTTATACCAGTACAAACACACACAGAGCAATAATGACCGACAGTTGCACTAAAATTGCACAGCGCGCGCACACGTACTTACCTCGGTAGAGAAATTTGGGGTTAGACCAAACGTTTCCCACGAAAATACGAGGGTTGAATTCGCTTCCATGCATCATCATGTGGCTCTTGAGGGTGTAGAGCGGGTGATGTACAACGTGGGCCACACCGGCCGCGGTACAACTCAAAACGAACATTTCCGTGGAAGTCACCATTATCGTTCTTTCTTTTCCCTTCTTGGGTACCTGTATCAGCCTGTGAGATCTAACTGATTCGCCCTTCTCGGAAATCTTGACTTCTTTAGTCGCCGAAACGATCGCTCCTTGATATGAGTAGCTTTAGACTTTTGGCTAACTTCGAATAAAGGAGTACAACCTCACTGCTGTTCCTGCTCCTCTTCTTGCTGTTGCTGCTGCTGGCTGAGATCCGAATTATTGTCTTCGAATTCAATGAAATGGAGAAATTGAATATTCATTACTAACAGAAAACAGTTCTCCTCAAAAATTCTTGAATATGAGATAAATTACTAAACTAAGATGTAAAGAGTTATAGTTAACGAGAAGAGAAGTAGGGTTACAGTCGAACCAAAAACTCCGACTTAGCCAAGCAGGGTAATTACGATCAGGCCAGTACTGCTCGTCAGTTATATACATGAGCCAATTAAACAATAGGTGGACACACCCCCACATGCAGCCAATCAGATTCGAGTATGATCATGACGTTTTCCCACTATGACGTTATTGTACCGCTCCGGATGAGTGTCTATTTTTAGCACTCCCACGTGTTTTGATGACAAAATGGCCGGCGAAAGGATATCCCAAGCTTTGGAGCAGGAATTGGACAAACTTGAGCGGCAATGCTTGCGTGGCATCCAGATGAAGTCCTTTCAGTGTGCTGCAGATTGCTGCAAAGACAAAGAAATGTCTCACGAAAGTCTTCAGAGATGTCTTGACGGTTGCATGGGTCCAGTTGTGAAAATGCAGGAATCCACATCGTCTGAAGTTAATCAACTACAAGTATGTTTGTGCATGCAGGTTGCAGCGGGTACCGTAGGAATACTTTATTGATGTAAAATTGTGAACACACGTGTGCATTTTTTGGTGATGTTGAATCTGTTTACGCACTATTGTGTGTGTGTGTGTGTGTGTTGTGAGCACGTGTATGCATACATGTGTGCGAGTGTGGATTGTGTGTATGTCAATCAATTTCATCCAATGTTGCTCTTGCCTTCCTGCATGTGGTGTAGGAGCGTTTAAACAGGTGTGCTCTCCAGTGCCAGGATGAAGTGAAGGACATGCTCCAAGTCAGTTCGTCACCCTCCCTTCAACAGGAGGAAAATGCTCGCAAGAAGGCAGAAGGGTGTCTGATCAGATGCGAAGACCAACACTTGAAACTTGTGCCTAAGCTCATCGAAAGATTGAAGTCTTCCATGAATTGTAAATAGAAATAATGCTTGTAATTTTCAATATATTACATATTAAAACCTCTTGTATGGCTTTTTTGTCTGAATTGTTTGTATCTATCTGCGTAATAAACAAATTATAAGCTTAACATTCCTCCTGTATATGGTGGCCCTCATTTTCACATGTGTAATTTTTCACACATCAAGGCCCTTGTATGGCATGCAAGTTACACCATTTATGGTATAGCAAATGGTGGAGACTAAACAAGACAACATAACATTGTGTGTGGTCAATTGCAAGTCTCAAATATTTGTAAATATAATTTCACAGTTGATCCTTGAGATCTACGTATATTGCAAAATTCATCACAAGGGCCTCTATGGTTGGAATATGTACAGTGTACACCTGGAATGTTTGTGTACATATTATACATCTTTTTACACAAAGTACAGTAGGTATATGTATATAATATGGCTTTGTGTGTGCGTGGATGCATGTGCCTGTAAATACTTGCCGCACACAGCGAAGTATACATGTACTGTAATATTAATTTCTATGTAGCTTGCAAGCTGTGCATGCATGAGGTTCTGTGCACGATAAACACATACAGTGTAATTGTAAAAATAATACTTTTTAGTACACCTATATCAGTTGGGACCAAAGCCATTGTGATGTGACCATGCGTGCACCTAGGCCTACATGTAGACTGTGTACATTATTTCATCCTATGTACATGTTGAACACTAGCTATAGCAGTCTTCATATTGGAGATCTTATACAGTCAAACTCTGTTAGTAAGTACCTGGGTTAGTAAGTACTCCTGGATAGTGAGTACTCATTGCTCTCTCCCTACCTCATACAATACCATTGAAAGCACCTTGGATAGTAAGTACCTCTGATAGTGAGTACTAATTTTTCCTTCCCTTGAGCGTACTTACTATCCAAGTTCTACTGTATTATGTAATAATATGGCTACTATGACAGACTAGGGGGACTGTACGCAGGTGTAAGGATCGATGTTCCAAATGGGTGCCGGAGGAGGCAGGACCAAATGTCCCCCCACTCGACCCCACCGCCTTCTCATATATGCAATGGAAGTCCTCTACACTCTTCTTGCACACACACACATATGTGGGTACACTGATGACTTGATCGCAGATATCATCCAATGGATCAACATAATCCAACACGGTACAGTGAGACCTCACTTATCCGCACCTCATGCAGATATCCAGTTCCCTCACCTTCCGCAGTAGTTTTTGCAGGAACAAATCTGCAATAATCCTACTGTACACTATGCTACTGCTCCCTCATTTATCCAGTTCCCTCACTTTATCTGCAATTTCATCCAGAACGGATGTGTGCGGATAAGTGAGGTCTGACTGTATATGGGGTTATATGGGTTATATGGGGTTACATGGGTTATATGTAAGAAATATCCTGTACAAAAACCAAACGACTCTAAAATAAGTTTCAATGGAATAAAAGGTTACAAATGCTACATAATATTATAAAGTATGTAGGGAGTAGACTACTATGACAGCAAGTATAGCTTGCTGGGTGGGTTAGGACAAGTGCAGAGCATCTGGAAACCAACCTACAAAGACACAAAGGATAAAGGAAAGTAATATTCTTTACAATGTCACAAAAGTGACTAAAAAATTAGAGCAAAGTGCAATGGAACCTCACATACACACACACAAACACATATACGCACACACACACAAACACACAAACACACACACACACACACACACACACAAACACATGTACACACACAC
>CAUJGJ010000277.1:1480900-1490900 GCA_963170055.1 Halisarca cf. caerulea | reverse complement strand
CTGCTGAGAAAACATCACATCCACTCTCTTGTAGAGGGACATGAGCTCTCAGGCGTGCCTGCAATAGTGTTCTTACCTTTTCGGTAAGATTCTGATACCTCTCTCTCCACTCCTCAACTTCCTCCTTCAGATCTCTCTCCCTACCGCCATCAATGCTGCTTAGCTGATGTTTGAGGAGAATGGGTAAAGGAATAGCTGGTAAGGAGTGGCACACACACACACACACACACACACACACACACACACACACACACACACACACACACACACACTGAGAGATGAGAGAGTGATGAAGTTAAGATATTAGTACCTGCTCTTCAAGCCTGAAGCATTGTTCCTTCCATTTCTCTTGCTCTTCCTCAAGCTGGCTCATTCTCTTGTGCAAACGTGGCACAACATTTGTAAGATCCTCTAGCTCTTCTTCCTTCTCGGACAGCAGTCTGCTCAACTGCTTCTTCTCATTTCTTAACATATCTTGTTCTTCTCCCGTGGTAGCCATGTTCTCCTTGATCGTGTTTAGTTCTTGTTTGTACTCCTTGAGCTGTTTCTCATAGGCTTCAATGTCAGAGCTGAGTGTGAGTTCATCTTCTGTGAGAGCCACTACTCTTTGCTTAAGCTCTTCATTCTCTGGTTGAAGCACCTCCAATTGATGCTGGAGCTCATCTTCACGAACCTGGAAATCCTCCAGTTCTTTTTTCTGTGACAGAGATTATAGTGACAGCCAGAAGTGAATGCACATGATACATTTCGAGCTAACTAGGGACAAAAGTATGCTCACACAAATGCATGTCCACATGTGCATGAGTACATGGATGCATGTACACACACACACACACACACACACACACACACGCACACACACACGCACACGCACACGCGCATACGCACACGCACACACACACACACACACCACCACCACCACCACCACCACCACACCTGTTCAGTCAGGCATTTCTGAAGTTCTTGCAATTCTTTCTGTAGCTCTCTGACCTCCTGATTCCAAGCTGTAACAGGAGGTTTTGTCTCTTCGGGAATAATATCCACAGACGTCTCTTCCCCAGGGATGGCTGTATCATCTATGCAAGAGACAAAACCAAGTGGCCATTTTATTGAAAAAATCAAGCTAGTACACAGTTTGTGTGCTCCAGTCTACCTCGTGTATGTATGCACTATATCAAATATCAACGGGCGATAACTAGTGCATAGTTCATAGTCACTACAGGTGGACCCGCATGCAGAAAGTATGCATTGAGTTAATGTAGAAACTACACTAAGGACTTCTGACATACAGTACATACGGTAGTCGAACATTGATGAACAGCAAAGGTGCAGGAACACACACACACACACACACACACACACACACACACACACACACACACACAGACGCAACTGTGGGGACCGAAAGATCCCTAGATGTTGCATGTTACAAAAGATGGTGAATACAACATCATTAGAATAACCAATACATAGTCACATGTGCGCATGTATGGCATTCAACCCCTGATCTCGAAAAAGTGAAAGAACCTTGGGTGTCATTATTTTTCCAGGGTTTTTACTCTTTTTGTGTGTACAATATGTTCTTTTCAGCTTACAGATTTGCCAACAAGGAGAACAGAAATGTGGGGAGATGTGAAAGAGATGTTAGTACTCACCTGGAGTCTTTGAGGATGAGGGCTTGGCTCTCTTACGTCCAGAATAGCCAACGGGCTCGTACACACCTGATTCCCTTCGTCTGAGCTCGAGTTCCGAATACTCATGGTCGTAGTCCTCCTCGTCTCCTGCAGCATGTGGTAGCTTCCTGCTGCGTAAAGCTGAAGGGTTCTCGTACTCACTGGGAAGACCCGAAGTGCTCGATGTAAGCCCGTCTGCTTCTTCTATCCCCTGCATTGCATTGAGCTCTGCTAGAAGAGCATTTTTCTCTTCTTCCACCTTTCGAAGCTGTTCTTCAATGGGGTCTTCACTGACTATCTGGTTCCTTTCATTTTCCTCTACTTCTTTCTTCAGTTCATTCAGGCTTCCCAGCCCATCTTGGAGTAGTGTAGTGAGGACGTCTATCTCAGCTTCAACGTCAGTTCCCAGCGTCATTTCCACAACTTCCTCTACCACTTCTTCTGGGCCTGTTCCTTGATCCTTTCTTTCCATAGTTTGTGGCTCAAAGTCAACGTCCTCCTTTCCCTGGTTCATGGACAGAAGCTTTTCCCTGAGTTTAAGCACTGTGCCTTGAACTGTCTCCACCACATCAATTGATCTCTCAATAGCTTTGGCTCCCGTCTTGCGCTTTATGGTAGACTCAGATCTTCGAGGGAAAGAAGGTGGCTTGGATGCAGCAGAGGTTGGACTGAGGCTCTCACCTTCTGTCTGCTTCAACAGCTCCTCCTGCATTTCTTCCAAATCTTGAATTCGATTTTTGGCATTTACTAGTTCTTCCCTCAGGTTGTTTCGCTCAAATGCTGCAGCCTGGTTTTCGTCCACCCATTCATGGACCTCACTCAACTCCCGGTTCAGTTCATCTCTCTTTTCCTGAGCCGCAGCCAATTCTGAGTCCAGTTCTTCTACTCTGTCACTCAACTCTTCTTCTACTTCTTTGGCCTGATGCAGTTCTTCCTCAAGTCGTTGGTTCTCCTCAGCAAGGTAAAGAGGTTTGTCCAGGAGCTCTGCGTAGATTTCTTTCAACTGCTGTTCGCTATCTTCCAGTTGGGTTAAAGTGTCTGTGAGATCATCAGGGTCAGCTGAAATTAGAGCAGTCTCAGACACACCTGCCTTCTTCAACTGCGCACGGTTTAGGAGAATGGTGTGTTCTAAGACCTTTATTCTCTTGTCACGATCATCCAGAGAGTTCTTAAGGTCTTCGAGTTGGGCTTTCATTGAAGCAAGTTCATCAGCAGTCAAAGAAACACTTGTGTCTCTGTCACTGTCTTTCTCTCTTTCTCCGTCATCAGCATTATCTTTCTGTTGCAGTTGTAACTGCTCCTCCTCTTCTTCATCTTCCTCTTCTTCGTCTTCCTCTTCTTCATCTTCCTCTTCTTCTCCTTCATCCTCTGTCTCCCCATCTTCTACTACTGCTAGTCTTTCTTCTTCCTTCTCCTTCTCTCTTTCTCCTTCCTCTTCCTCTCCCCCTTCTTCTTCACCTATTCTTTCATTGCCAGTTTCCTTTTCATTCATTTTATTTCTCCTGGAAGGGAGAGTATGTTGTGGCAGATTGCTATGTAGTGGGTATTTTTCGAGGGGTATAAAAATTTTGTGGTTTTCATGGTTGGGAAAGGAACCACACAATATTTACTCATGAAAATTAGTAATACTGCAAGTTTTAATATCCTTTTGGCAAAAACTATGATTTTTTTTACCATGAATAATCCAAATTTTTAGCATCCTCAAAAATTTAACCCCTTGAAAAATACCCTCAATAAGGTATTTTCAATTTTCCATGCATGAAGTACTCAGTCAGTCCTGAACAGAACACACTGCTGGTTGTGACATGCAGTGCAATTGTACAGGAGGACTCACTCGGACTCCAGCACTTGTTGGAGGTCGAACAGCTCCCTTCGAGAGGTGTCTAGTTCACTCTCATACTTCTCCTTCATCATTCTCTTCACCACGTCTTGGTCCACAATGAAGGCTTCCAACTCGTCATGCCTTTCCTGGATCTCTTGCAACTTGCTCTTAAGGTCATCCCTCTCTTCCGCACAAACCTTCAAGCTCGCGATTTCAACCTGCAACTCTTCTACTTTCCTTTCGAGTTCCTCTCTGTGTGGATCGACCAGGGGTTCGGGTTCAGGTTTGGTGCTGCCCACGTTTCCCAGCACTTGGCCCTGATCTGTGCTCTCCACTGAGATGGAATCTGCTTCGTCGTCTTCAAAGGTTTCAGACTGCGAGTCGAGAGATTGGGTCATTGCTTCCTCGTTCATTTTCACCAGTTTCTTACGAAGACGACCAAGTTCTTTTGTTCGCCTCTGTGAAAAATGCAGCTTAACATTAGTACATGTAACATATCAGTCCACACACACACACACACACACACACACACACACACACACACACACACACACACACACACACACACACACAAACACACACACACACACACACACACACACACACACACACACACACACGTGTGTCAACAGCAACCAATTTAATTATTTAGAGACACTATCAATAAATTTCAATACTAACATTCTAATAACTGTACCCCATACTGCAAGTTATATTCCGGAACCTATTGGTTTGTGGCCATAGCTGAAAGGTGGTGATATTACACATAGGCATCACTGAGGTAGCCAGTGGACCAGCCTACATGCAGTGGTTACTATAGACAGGTTGTGTTTAGCGTGAACATGATCTTATAATCAGACTCCTCACCATTCAGGAACCACATTGTAACACACATTGTGAAGTACATACCTGGTTGGTGGCTTTCAGTTTGTCATTGACAGCTGCTTGCTCAGCCAACTTTTCTTGCAGTGCTAAATTTTCTGATCTCATCTGAGTGACGCTGTGGCTGTGAGCTCGGCTGTCGGTGAGCTGTCGTTGGAAGTTTCTCTTCTGTCTGTCCATTTCACCCTCCATCTCCTGTTTGGATGATTTCTGAGGGCCAAGTATACAACATGAGTTAACTGCGTTCATGCATGTGTATGTATGTACGTATACTCATGCAGACAATTTACACACAATACACTGTACATAATCCATTCGTGAAAAATTACGTGCAGGTGCATGTGCGTGCACACACACACACACACACACACACACTTACACACACACACACACACACACACACACACACACACAACACAAACAAACACACACACAAACACAAACAAACACACACACAGACTTGTGCTCACCAGATCAATATTTTCAGTATTGAGGGTTGCAATCTTCTTTTCAAATGAAGACTTCACAGCTGTCAAGTGATCAATCTTCTTCAGCAGCTTCTCAACTTTCTCTTGAAGAGGTTTGTTCTGAAGCTCTGCAGTTTCTGCTCTCTCACGCTAGAAGAAAAACTGTCGTTTATAGACAGAAAACCTTGTGGAATGAGGACCATAGACAAATCAACAAACCATTTCATTTCTTTCTGTTTCAAGAGCCTTGTTCTTTTCCTGGAGTGTCCGGGAGAGGTAGCTCAGTTCACTGTTTCTCACAAGTGTTTCCTTCTCTTGTTCAGAATACCTGCGGCCCTGCAGTGATACACACACGCAGTGGTACATCCCCTCAAAGTTACTTAGGCGCTAAATGCTATGTACTCAGGAGGCACACAAACAGTAGAATTACACACTTAACTACGTAACTATAGTGGCTAATTCAATAGCATATTCTTAGCACAGTTACGTACGTATGGTCAAATGTATATGCTGCCATTTTGTTTTCACGTCCTTTCTACACATGGATTACAGTGAAACCTCTATTAAAGTACACCTCCAGAATACAGCCACCTCCTTCAACAGGGGAACATTAATCTGCCCCATTTACCATCCCTCGCTTGACATGTGTACATTTAAACCCTCCGAAATAAGGACACCTCTATAAAAAGGACAGTTAACAGTGGTCCAAATGGTGTCCTTATCATAGAGGTAAGGCTGCACTCCCTTACTCCATAGTGCACTAACACCTCACGTAGTTATGTTAGTGAACTGGACCTGTGTTTTATGGTCTCCAATAAGAAACTGGACTCAAACAATACACAAAATTGCTGAAGATTACACTGGAATTTTGCGATGGTCATCACTGGAACATACATGGATGGGTTCTGTAGTATATCTAGCATGTCGGATACATTCAAAGGGTTTGAAGAAGCAACTTAAAAAGTTATCAAATATGAACATACACACATGTATGTGGGAATCTTGATGATGATTGCCTGATTAAGGTAAAATTGCTCCCACAGCACCGTCTTCATGGATCGTGTGCTGATCATGTGCTGATCACATGTTTGATAAACATATGTACGTATATAATCACATGAGACTTACAAAGGGACTGAAAGGTTCTCCTTGGATGCTATTTCTCGGACTCATCTTCTCCCAGGCCTCCGCTTCCTTGATCGTGTGTAACTTATCCTCAAGTTGGTCCTTCTCCATTTCTAGCCGAGAGGTCTTTTCCGAGAGTGCAACAAATTCTTTCTCCTTTTGTGACAGCTTCTTTTGTAGCTCTTTCATTTCTTCCATCTACACAAAGAAGGAGTAAAACAGGAGTTGCTGTTGGCTGCTTCAAGTCTCTACATTACAAATGAACACCTGCAGACATACTTGTACACATACTTAAACACATAACACACACCCTCGCACACACCATAGAACCCCCCCCACACACACACACAAACAGTGGCACACACACACGAACACACAGCACACACATAAAGAGGGGAGTGAAAAACACTGCAACACATCACATACTTGCTTCTTGCTAGCCTGCCTGGACTCCTGACTCTGCTTTTTCATCTCTTTCTCGTGATTTTCCTTCAGTTGTCTAATGAGTTCTGCTTTTTCTTTATCGGCTGCAGATATCGCATCAAACTTAGTTTTCAGCTCATCACGAGCTTCCTGTATTTCAAACAGTGAACGATGCAGCTTCTTTAAATCCGTATCACTTTTCGAAGCCTGAGCTTTCCGAATCTTCTCCACTTCTTGCTCCGCTGAGCGTTGGCCTTTCTCGGCTTCTGCAAGTTTCTTCTGAAAAGAACTCACTTCTCTTTCTTTTATTTCTTGCAGAGTGTCCAGCTCCATCTTTGTTTTTAGTCTGAGTTCCTCCCGAACACCTGCAATCTCTTTCGATTTCTCAGACGTCAGTTTCTGTCGCAGTTCCTGGAGTTCCAGCTTTGCATTCGCCCGCTCGTCCGCCCTCGCATCCTGCACGGCCGAAATTCGAAGTTCTTTCTCCACTTGTAACTCTTTTCGCTTCTCATTGATCTCCTCTCTCAGCTTAGAAATGCTCGCCTTCAGAGATTCGTTCTCGTTCAGAGCATCTTGCAGCTCCATGCTTCTCCAAGAAAGGGGAGTGAATTGTATAGCAATACAAACACATATTAATTTATATAAATCCAATACTATTTTACATATACATATGACACGCCCACTTTGGAAAGGGGCCATTTGCACAAGTGAAAGCAATGAATAATGTTAACTCTACGTAACTGGGGGCAAGTCCATTTTTGCTAAGCAGACAACTTCGTCCACAATGTACGGTTGTACGTCGATCTCCGCTTGGTCCAGTCTTCCACTCTGTAGAAGCCTCCTGAAAGCCTGAATGCACAAAGGTAGTAGTCAAACAGGAGGCACTACATTACACAGACAAAACTGTCCGTATAAAGACAAGTTGCATGGTGCTTGAAAAATTGGGGAGAATCACAGTGGTCTCTGTAGACAGGTGGTCCTGCTTCTCCCAATTTTTCAAGGGGAGTGGTCTGGTGCAGTGAGACTATATAAAGATCACTCCGGGGCAAATAATAGTGGTCTCTGTAGACAGGTGATCCTCATAAAGAGGTGCAGTAGTATCACTGAGGTGACACATGGGCCAGCCTACAGTGGTCTCTGTAGACAGGTGATCCTCATAAAGAGGTGCATTAGTATCACTGAGGTGACCCATGGGCCAGCCTACAGTGGTCACTCAATGTAGACAGTAGTGCTCAAATACAAGTCTACCCCATTTTGGGACTCCCACGATTGTTCCCTTAGTCATCAGTGTGGGATTCACAACTCAGACCTTCACACAAGTTCTGCAGCATACATTCACATTGGGTAACCAGTGTAAGAAGAGTTGTGGTTTGCTACACAGTGTACATGTATCTTCTGCTACTAACCTTGCTTGCCTCGACCCCTGTTTCATTGCCCCACACTGCCAAGTGCGTCAGCACAAAGTTACGCTCAATTGCACAAGCAAAAGTGGCCAGACCAGAATCAGAGATACTGTTATACCCAATGTACAGTCTGTAGAACAAAGGGGATGGAAAGATCAAAGATTATAAAATGCTGAATGTCAGAAAATCCAAACAAAATTTATGCAATTCAGTGAAACTCTCTTAACACGAAACTGAAGGGAAAGTTGAAAAATGTTTATTTTGTCAGAATTTCATATTATCGGAACACTTAGGAATATTAGGGGTATTCAAGAAGCTATTTACCACTTCAAAGCTAACAAAAAATCGTGTTAAGGGAATTTGTGTTAACAGGGTTCCACTGTGCTTGGTATGCAAATAATCCAGCAGGTTGTGTACTGTAAGTGGGGGTGTGTACTTTGACAAGGAGCAGGGCAAAGCATATGAAACCAGTACACACACACACACACACACACACACACACACACACACACACACACACACACACACACACACACATGCACATGCAAACACACACACACATACATGTTCGCGCGCGCACACACACACACACATGTTCGCGCACACACACATGAGAAGGGCATATTCATGTACAATAAGAGGAGATTCAAACAGAAGAAACAATTACGTTCTTATGTGTGTGAATGGCTACAAAACAATGTACGTACATATATGCTTATATACATACATAGAGATTCACCCAATACTTACGTATGTGTGTGTGAGCACATGACAAATAAGTTTCTAGTTTGCATAAAGGAGAGTATTAACCTACTATTTTTAGACTGATGAACAACAGTGAGAAAATCACATACTTTTTCAAGGTTGAATTGAAGGTGTGGATGGCATTACCCAGATGTTCAACTCCTTCATCTTCAATTCTGTTACAACTTAAATCTAAAATTGTCATTGGGGGATTTAGGACCAGAAGGTCTGCCAACATCTTAGCTCCATCCCTTGAGATCTTGTTACTGCAGTGAGCAATGCAGATATACACTTACTGTACGCATGTACAGTAACAGTGTTAGAAATAAGGAGCAAGTGTCGGATGGACAAATGTCCTAGCATCATTATTTTGGGTCAGACAATTTCAGATTTGCTCAGACATATTTTTGGTGAAATACACATGTGCCACAGTAGATGTGCATCAACAAATAATGAAACCATTAGTAGACATTCTCAGTACAAATGACTTGGTAACATCACTGTGTGTGTGAAATAAACACGAGGTAGTGCTCAGCCAAATGTCTGACCCAAACTTTTTTGAGTCGGACAAAATGCCAAAATGGTCAGACAATGTCTGAATGCTGACCACTATTTCTAACACTGCAGTAAGAAGGATAGTGGAAGGACATTAGCACTATTAATTCACAGTTTGTAATGTAGTTTGTCTCATGGAAGGGGAAATTTTTGTCTTTTTCCAAATTACAGAGAAGAGGCAGAAAAGGCAGAAATGGGGAGCTGGTTACACAAGACTGTATGTATGTATTAGTGTTACTGTGGTGGGTGTCTCCACTATGTATGTATTAGTGTGGTGGGTGTCTCCACTACGTATGAATGTATGTTTGTATGTTCACCTACATATGCATACCAGCTCAAATCCAAGTATTGTAAGGTTGTGTTCTCTTTCAGTGATTTACAGAGCACAAAAAGTCCAGAATCTGTCATTCCGTGCTTCGAGAGGTGGAGTGTTGTTAGTGTAGAATTGACACGAAGCATTTCTGCCAAATGAACAGTTGTCTCTTCTCCTCTACTGTGGAGAAGAGGACTGGAAATGTCCAGGTGTTCCAAATACTTGTTTCCATGCAGAACTGTTGCCATAGCAATCACCACGTCCGTTGTGGCATCAGTCCCTGCCATATCTAATGACTGTAGTGTCTGGTTGACCTGTAACATGGCTGCCATGTGTAGGCCACCTTTTCGATCAATTTTGTTACCACGAAGGGACAATCTCTGCAGTGAATTATTATGGTGGAGGGATTGGGCAAGCTGATTTGCTCCTTGCTCGGTGAGATCATTGTAACTCAGATCAAGACCAACTAAAGGACAGGTCCTCCTCTACAAAAGGAAAAGAAAGGGATAACACATGGTGCTCAATGACAACGTACAGCACTTGAATGTTATGAATTCACCATGCAGTACACACATTTCAACCATAGATACTCC
>CAUJGJ010000277.1:1473400-1475900 GCA_963170055.1 Halisarca cf. caerulea | reverse complement strand
ATCAATTTCATTCCCCATTATTTCACCCTCAACTATACATCTTGTGAGCATCTGCCTGCTGCTAGGGTTGAGTTACGTAGTATTGAGCGTCTATGGTCACATTTCCCTCTCTGCATTCCCAGACGAATAGGCTCCAGTTACATTACAAGGTCATCCCGACTGGGGTCACCCCTCGCAACGTGCTTCAGTGTCACGCCAGCTGGGGGATCGACTACCCCGTGCACCTCTTTGACAGTAAGAGCCCACCCGAGAGTCACTACCTCCCGGGGATGTTCTCCTGGATGGATTACTGCAACATTCTTGCCACTAAGGCTCACCCTGTCCTCGGAGAAGAGCTGTGTACGTCCATCGAGAGGCAATTTCTGTCGACATGCGTTATGGCAGATCTTGTGGATTCGTGAGTTGCTGGTTTTGTGTTTTTCCTCTTGTTTTTGTTGTGTTGTGGTGTTTT
Organism: Halisarca cf. caerulea; assembly: GCA_963170055.1. Lineage (NCBI taxonomy): Eukaryota > Metazoa > Porifera > Demospongiae > Chondrillida > Halisarcidae > Halisarca > Halisarca cf. caerulea. Next base: position 1,475,449 of record CAUJGJ010000277.1, on the reverse strand, counting down.
CTATTGAACCATTCATTGTTTGTCCGGTGTTGTTGCTAAGGTGTTTTGTCTATAGCGGTCTTCCTCACAAACAGAAGAATGATGAAGACCTTGTTGAGGTGTGGTTGCTGAGGTAACTCTTGTGAATCCATTGATTTGCAGATGTTGTTTCTGCAACAAACTGCCATCGAATCCCTTGTGATATCCTATCTGAATATGGACCGGGTAGTTTCCAAGATTGTAAGAAATTTGTACTTTGAGGGTTTTCTTCATTCCGTGAAGATAACTGGGGCTGCAGTGGGAATATGACAGCTGTCACTGGTGACAGCTGACCTCCTCATTGGGTAAATCTACAGCCCAATTTACTGTGTACAGCAGGTACATATGTACGTATGTGTGACTTTTATCTGGATTTCTGAATTTGATGATTCTGGTATTGTATGTACATACGTACATAATGCTTATCCTTGGTCTTGGGGGCCAGTCCCCAAACTTTGTGCCATTCGTACTGAGTGTATGCATACTGTATGTGAATGGCAGGCAACTTGGGGTCTAGTCCACAAGAGTAGTTGCCCAGTCCAGCTGCTTCCCAGTGGATATTCCAGCTGCTTATGTAGATTAGAGACTTTTGTGCGCTATTGTGTATATTTACGTACATGTTACGTGTGTGTGTGAGTGTGTCTGTGTATGTGCGTGTTTATGTGTGTGTGTGTGTCTGTGTATGTGTGTGTGTGTGTGTGTGTGTGTGTGTGTGTGTGTGTGTGTATGTGTGTGTATGTGTGTGTGTGTGTGTGTGTGTGTGTGTGTGTGTGTCTGTGTATGTGTGTGTGTGAGTGTGTCTGTGTATATCCTTGTTTTGTGTGTGTGTGTGTGTGTGTCTGTGTGTGTGTGTGTGTGTGTGTGTGTGTGTGTGTGTGTGTGTGTGTGTGTGTGTGTGTGTGTGTGTGTGTTGGAGGTTTGATACTCGCACACAATCTTTCCAGCCATTATGTCGCTCCAGACTTATCTGTATTCTACAGTCTCCCAATTTTGTGTGGTATGCATACATGTGCACACATCTGCACACATGTGCATACATTTATATGTGTATGTATGTACACAGCCACATGGTACAAACCAGTGTGTTCTTATCTCCCCCCCAACAGAACCCATACGTATATCATATGTTATTAACCCACACCTCGGGTGCCAGCATATCTGGACATGGTTGCTGTGCGTACGCATGCTTTTTTGACACGTGTGTGCAGGAAGACCTCACTTGTCCATACCGCAGATATCCACTTTCCTTACCTTCCACAGCAGTCTTGTTGGAACTAATCTGCGATAATTCTACTGTTCCCTCACTCACATACCTACGTAGCTCCCTCACTTTATCTGCTATTTCATCCAGAATGGATGCAGGGATTTTTCTAGAAAAAAAATGCCAGGGTGGGCATATTGAAACTTTCTGCACTTTAGGGGGAGAGGGGGGGTACCCATATACCCAGCTGCTCACACATAGGGGGGCATAATCCATCTTGGGGGGGGGGGGGGGGGGGAAGTGCCCCCCCCTGCCCCCCTCTAAAAAAACCCTGTGGATGTGTGTGGATAAGTGAGGTTTGCCTGTATGTACATTAAGATGCACATGTAGTATATGATGCATGTATGTGTGTATGTTTGTTGCGATTTGCATAGTTGGAAACATACACAAGCACACACACACACACACACACACACACACACACACACACACACACACACACACACACACACACACACACACACACACACACACACACACACACACACACACACACACACACACACACACACACACACATACATACACACACAGGTGTACGTATGTACCTTGCATGCATGACACCCATACGGGGGTTTAAATTCCTCCTCTTGTACTTCCGTCATTCTTCTCTTTATCTCTCATGTATGTATGAGGGGATGTCTGTCAACGTGTGACAGAGCATTATCACATTTCCCATGTGTAGAATGTCAGCATTCTAGTGCTTTTTATATGTAGCTCAGTATTTTATGTACATATGTACGCATATGTGTGTGTGTGTGTGTGTGTGT
>CAUJGJ010000277.1:1455900-1465900 GCA_963170055.1 Halisarca cf. caerulea | reverse complement strand
CGCATGTTGTGATTAAACAGCCCCCAATGTATATTATGCCATAGCAAGCCTATTGTCTAACAGTATGGAAACTGCAATGCTGGTAGTCTTGCAGAGCCAGAACCCTTGTCATGTGACAGGAACGAATATCAGACTATGCAAAACTATAGCATGTCAACTGCTCCCTTGTGTTCAGTGTTCAGTTAAACTTATTATACTAGTACTGTACACACACATAGCCGACATACAGTGAGTTATTAGTACAAATACAATGCATGTATACCCATAATGCTTGGATGGACGGCCATTTTGCTTTGTGTCATCCCTACACATGGATTGCTAATAATCATATTTCATGATAGTGGTAATTTCATTGTCCAAATATGGAGCGCTTTTTGTTATATCTGATGGTATCCTTACATGCACACACAGCTGCATATAATAATGTGGTTGTGTGGAGTCAGGCAGTATTCAATTCCCTTCATCTGCCACGCACACGTGCTACTTAAGTCTTGTCACAGTGATTGTGCAATACATCCAGCCACGCCCATTATGAGTGGGTTTTGTGAAAAAATAATCGCAGACGTTCACACATCATGGAGGGTGTCAGAATATTTCATCCCTACAGTTCCAATACGATTTTAAGTACACAAAGAGGACAAACCCCATTTACAAGAACATGCAAAACAGCTAAATTTGTGCTCTCACCGAAGTGCCCGTCATTCAGTGGGTTCACTGTGTACTACAGAGGTACTGGCTACATTCATAGTGCTTGCTCGGATTGGCACTTAGTTTTCACGGTACTGATAGTGGTGTGTTAAGTAAGTGAGGGAGAGGCAATCTCGTTTATTGCATATCTCTTTCAGTTGTAATTGCTCCTTTCTTCTCCACGCTTGTCATGGATCCCTCAACGAGTGCATTGAAGCCCAGCCTTTTCAAATGGAGTGAAGATATAGTTTAGAATAATTGTCATTGACTGCATATCGTCATCTGTCTGTTTGTGTCTATTGTTCTCTGAATTAAGATGCGTTAGTGTCCAACCTTCACATCCATTCTTATGTTAATTCTTCTGCTATGTAGCAAGGAGTATCTGCAAGCTGATTCTGAAGCAATGTCTCCTACTATATCAGTATCAAAGAAGCCTTCTAAAGTAGAGTATATGTGTGTGTATGTGTGTGTGTGTATGTGTGTGTGTGAGTGTGTGTATGTGTGTGTGTGTGTGTGTTCATTGCGTGTGCAGTGTGTGTGGGGTGTGGGTGTGGATGTGTGCATATGTGTGATTGCATGGTGAGTTTCAGTCTGTGCAAGGCACATAAGTGCACCTATCTGGTTATGACAATTTCCAAACTCTGACATAAGTGCACATGTTCAAACAATAATTGTAGAGTTTGTGGCTCAGTATATGTACACATGTGTACAAGAAGACAATGTCATTAGTTGGTAGAGGCTATACCAAAGCTTACAAGACCTTTCAATACAATGTATTAAATCAGTGTAACTGTAAAAACTTACCCTACCCCACTACAACATATTGGCACCAAATTTGGGTTTAGTTGTGAGAGTGTGTGTAGGCAAGTTGTGGCAATTCGTTGGGAGTGTGCCAGAAAGAAACGAAGTTTGTTTGGTACCCTTTCACACAGTCTGTGCCAATAAAAGATGTATGTAGGAGCATTTACGTTTTTTGTGGCCAGCTGGTCGATGTAGGTTTCGCGCTCTTTGGTTTGAAATCGCACCGCCGCCGCGCGAAGCGCGCACGCGTTAGAGATAAAATGGCGTCCTCCCAAGCACCCGTACCCGTATATACAAGTCACGTGAAGCCACAAGAAACCGTGCGGCATTTGCAGCCAACCAAATGCAAGTGCATGCCTCGTATGCCAGAAGTAACCTATCCTACGAGAACTGGAGACTGTGAATTTTTTTCGAAGGCGCGTAGAATGATTTTATAACCCGAGTGTTGTCGACCGGTAGCCATGTTCTAGCTGACAGCAAGGACCAACAACGGACGAACAAGGACGAGACAGGATGAGCTTTCAAACCAGCTTATGTGTAAGAGCTTTGATTCTTTCAGTCGCTATTACATTATTTCTGACGGACAGGACGAACGGAAACCCACAACGCATCAATACCGTGAGTGTCGAGAGAGGTAGATTCACCGACTTGGCGCCCACTTTGAAAGATCTTTTGGCTTCGGACGTTAACGATTCGAGTTGCAATGTAACAGTCTTGGATCCAGATTGGACGAGGTGCGGTACCATTCAACCCAACGTCTTCCTCTGCTCCGATCTGTTCCTGAGGCTAGCTACAGTTGCGTACAGCCATTTCGGCTGCTTCGCAAGCACAGAGGTCCTGCGATTTCAGATCGCTCGTGGAAGAAGCATTTCCAGACTTCGGATTGACGCTAACGTAAGCGACAGCAGCCACCGTCTAGCAGCAATCAGGGAGAGGTTGAAATTGCGGACCACTCGAATTGCGGAGCAGTTATTTGAGCTGCAGCTTCTCTTCTCGTCTGAATGGCGCGATGCTTGCTTTTACTCAATAGCCGTTTTTCCTGGAGTTTTACCCCTGCCGCAATTTGGTGACTTTACAGGTCCAATCAACAACTTATATTCTTGTGGATTCGTCCCTAAGGAACCACTGTTGTACGTCCAACGCTCTCCAGGGAGGAAGAAGCAGGATTACGTTGTTTTGTCCTTTTCAGAGAGTCATTTTGCTGACCAACAGCGTTTTTTGTTTCCATTGGACCTGCCGAAGGAGGGAAACTACTCACACACAGTGCAGACTTTCCCAGAGTTCCGATTATCAGTACGTCATACGGGATTGTCCCCTCTGCATGCCGACAGCTTTTTGTCAGCCGTACCACCATTGGGAGACCATCTGAAGTTTCACATCAAAGGTAATGGAGGTGTTTTTGTGATAGATGGAGTATTTTACGATCATGTATCAGATCTGTCTGTGTTCACATCAGATGACCTGATGAATGGAATTGTATCTTTCCTACCCTTTTCATCCAAGCCATCCGACAGCACCACCAGCAGCACTGTGTTTGATGTTAGTGTGTTTGATTCAACTGGTTTGCTTCTTGCAATGTCGACTTTGAAAGTTGAATTTGAGGAGCTACTGCCTGTTCTCCCCTTGACATTAGTGATTCATGGAGGCACCTTTGAAGATTTGCTTACCCCATTGCAAAGTTCTGTTTCATTAGTGGACTTAAACTCAAGCTGTCATCACATCTTGTCCCACAAACCAGAAAGAGGTTTCTTTGGTAGAGATCACCTCCACCAAGACTCAAGTGTGATCTTCTTCAATCAGTCTGAATTCATGTCTGATCACCTGTCTTATCATCTGAAACCGTTCACATCTTCTGTATGCAGTTGGATCCATTGGTTTATACGGTGTGGAAAATCATCACTGGAAATATCTGTGTATCTGGTTCATGATGTGCTTGCACCGTCTCCACCACGTCTGGATTTCAGCATTGACTCTCTCGGCATTGCTAGTGGCTATGCCACTCAGCTCAACGGATTGATGCTGCAAGCAAGCGCATCATACACAAACAACTGGGACATTGAATATATCGTCCAAGGACACCACACTATCATTGTGAGAAATGAGAGTCAACGTATTCAACCCTTTTTGCCCATTGGGGAGCTCATGTCCACACCGCATATCGCACAGTTGGTGGACAAGTTCACTCAGGAACACCTTGATAAAGGAATGGTGTGGTACATACCATCAGAGATCCACACCAGCAGTGTTGCGAACATCACCTTGCACCTCCGAGGGACCAGCATCAGCAACCCTATAGTGATTGACATCAAACCGTTGTCAACTCCAAAGTCGAACCAAATAGAATCAGTGTACGAACCACTCAAGGTGAACCCCTTGGTTCTTTCCCCTCTTGCTCAAAGCAGTACCATCACGCCAAAGAACATTAAATCGTTTGAGTCAGACATGATGTATTCTGTACAGTTTTCACCTTTGTGGGGACGCATTTGCTCCACCGACCAGCATTGTGACACCAGTCGGACTTTGTTCACTCAGAAGGAGATTGACGCAGGTACAATACACTACGTGGCATTTACAACAGATTTTGAACTGGACGCTTTTGCTTTTGCTGCTGCAAACGATCTTCCTCAATCTCTCCACTGGCTAGTTGTTCGAAGGTCCTTGTCTAGAGCAGATTTGTCAAGGAAAAAAGCTGAACCATCAAAAGTGGTGGAAATTGCTGTTCGTCAGGGGGAAAATGTCACTCTGTCCTCATCTATGTTCCCACCACTCTTTCCCACTCTGAGTATGTATATAGTGAGGCCTCCTCTACACGGTACATTGTCTGTGAACAATTCTTTCACTGCCACCAATCTGGAGAATCGGTCTATCTGGTACATGCATAGTGGTCGGCCATTTTGCACAGATACACTCCTTTTAGCCATATTGTTTGGCAGTAAACCACTGGACTATATCTCTATTCGGTTTGTGTATCAGGTTGAGGAGAGTATGTCTCTTATTCCACCTGTGACAGTTGGAGACAAGCTTTTCCACCATCCCTCAATAGCTTTGGGGGTGTCTGACATTTCGTTCTTTGATTCAAATTGTGGTATTTCAGCTGTCATACGCATCCAAGATCTCCCTCGCTATGGAAACATTACATATGGTTCAACAGATGGGTCCAACCAAACACACCCCCTCCAACCTGGTAGTGAGATTTCACTGGAAGACATTGTGCTGGGTCGCATTGGATATGAGGTCCAATCACAGTTCATTACATCGAAAGGGATCAGTGATTCTTTCTCGTTTGTGGCACCTTTCCTGTTCAACAGCTCCAAGTACACACTCTTGTTGAACTACTCAGACAACCACACACAGTACAACATTTCTGTCAGTGTCTTGGATTATATGGCGTATGTGTCGGAAATTGGAAATGGCTTGTATGGCATACGGTTGAAGTCATCGCTGCTCACTGTTGATGCTCAGCCCCAACCTGCACCCAAAGCCACGCTAATCTGTTTTCAGCACTTGCAGAGGTTTCATCTTCACTACCACAATCGTGAGGAAAATGTGAGTCGAGTGGAGAATTCGTCTTGCTTCCCTGTTGAGGATATGCTTCAGTTCCAATACAGCCTGCAGCTAGATGTCCTTCATGTCATGGACACCAACGTCTCGGAAGAGTTGATCGGTATAGAAGCAAGGGTGTACCACACCTCCGGTCAGATCCTGTCAGCATCCACCCCTGTCAACATCTCCGCACAGTGGTCATTTGTTTATTTCCAAGAGACGGAGATTTCATTAGCTGAGAAAACCACACTCATCTTTGAAGTTAGTTTAAGGTCAGTTTGTTTGTGTATTTTAATGTGTATAGTATACCCTACTCCTGTATCTACCCCACTGTGGGTGCTGGTATTATCACAGTGGTTAAGCAGTGGTGGGGAACAGATGCCACATTTGAATACTAACTAAGTTTGCACTTTCTTGTTTTGCTGTTGCTTTATATCCCTGGAGGTCACCATGAATATTATTAACAGGCAATGAATATCATTTGTAGGACTTGAATGTATTTTGGATTGAGAATGCCACTGGGATTACATGAAGTTTACTTTCCGGACATTTTGCATATGTGTGCATGTGCAATACTTCATGTAAACTGCACTGTGGGAGCCTTTACATTTTGATATATGTAGAAATGAAGACATACATGTCGTTAATTGTATTATATGTTTGGGTATAATATTATAAAAGGGATATACATATATTGGGGGGGGGGGGGGCATTGGTCCATCTTGCTTGTCTTCTTCGCCCACACTCAGGCTCTCATGCTTCTCGCCTATGTACAACCTACTTTTACCGTGACTCCCCCTTGGTTAATCAATATACACTTAATTTCCCCACCCACCCACCCACCCCCATCTCACCAGAAGAAATTTCTGATTGTATAGTGTGGGTATATTAAGATTTTCATCAAGAAACTGTTGATTCAGATGCCAATGTTTAGGGTCATGTTTGAAGTATATCTGTGTCCTAATCTACACATGCTTTCAGAGGTATTTATTACCAATTCCGGGTTGTGTTAATGTCACGCATGTATTGAAATAGAAATACAGTTTACATGAAATCCTTTATAATCCAACTCCCTGTTATGAACCTTCTTTACCAATTTACGGACAATGATGATGTGGTTTAGCATGCAACATGGTCGCTTGCCGTGGATGAGGATACAGTGACACCTCTCTTATCCGACACCCTCTAATCTGACCTTCTTATGAGGCACACCACCATGTTGAAGTACCGTATGGGCGCTAATTTTCACCGGACTTTATTTTTTGAGAATTTTGCCAACAAGTCTACATTCGCGAAAATTCAATTGTGAATATTTGGTTTTATCCATAGCCCAGTAATCTGAATATATAGTAGGGACTGGTTCGTTTGCAAAAATGATAATATTGTGAATTTCAGCCAAGCTCTTCTTGATTCGCGAAAAGTACACCCTGTGAAATTAGCACCTGTATGGTACCGTGTACTAATAGTCACTCCGTAATCCGACAACATTGTAATCCAATATTCATTACAAATCCCATTGATTGTCAGATTAGAGAGGTACACTGTATATATTATTATGCGTGTACTAACCAGGAGTGTGTACTGACCAGGAGCGTGTGCTAACCAGGAGTGTGTACTGACCAGGAATGTGTGTGCTAACCAGGAGCGTGTGCTAACCAGGAGTGTGTGTGCTAACCAGGAGTGTGTGTGCTGACCAGGAGTGTGTGCTAACGAGAAGTATGTGCTAGCCAGGAATGTGTGCTAACCAAGAGTTAATGGCTAGTCTATAGTACTGTTCAGTGACCACCTGTTCTCGTTTGCTGAGCACATACAATGCCCACTTAATTTATGGTACCCTGTGTAAACTCTCTTAGGTTACCATGGGAAAGTATGATAATCACATCAATTTGAGTGGCAGGTATAGTCTTACATGGCCAGACAGACACCATTGTTGTTCAACATATGACATCACCATGGTGGGCGATGGCCATGTATGTATGTATGCACATATGTTTGTATATCTGCATGTACCTGATGTAATCGCCTGCAATTGTGCCCATGTGCTATTCATCCTTTCAAAGCTGCTCTGCCCACACACTGTGAGCCCAGCACCCAATCCCAGTATCACTGTATTGTGGAGTACAGTAGTACTCCATATATAGGACTGACACTGAGAAACATGGCCGCCGTGCATTAGAGTTATGATATTAAGCATACACATGTCCCCTCCTCCTCTCTGCTGCACCTCTATATAACATGGCTGCTGCTTTAAGCCCCATGGGGCCTTGTTTGGTTGCTGTCCTGCAGAGCATGCAGTGGGAAAATCTAGCAGAAGTAGCCAAGAGTACTGTTTGATTCTTGTCTGACTTGTGAACTGCTCTTAGGATTTTACCCTGTAAATGTCCCTTCTTGTCGGTGCTTTTGATTGTAACCAGGTTTTAATTGCTAATAGTCAGCCTCAAATTATTCAACCTTCGTATAATTTGCATGTAAAGTGTACAACCCCCTACCCCCCTCTGTGTCTGTCTTATTCATTCATCAATCATGTGATTAATCTGTCTTGATTATAATTTCATCTTATGCATTCAACCTGTACACCGTACTTCAATTGTATATAGTGCAACCTTGGTAATTTATCACAAATTGGACAAAACAATAATTCTGTGATGGAGTAGCGAGGTTGGCGGATTGTAGCAGTTTACAGTATACTGTGTACTGTGTACTGTGCTTGTGACCTTTTTCACGATTTTCACACTCTGTGTGTGTGTGTGTGAGTGTGTGTGTGTGTGTGTGTGTGTGTGTGTGTGTGTGTGTGTGTGTGTGTGTGTGTGTGGTGTAGGTAGTGAGCATGTTCATTAGATGAAACCCAACCGACCATGTGGAGAAAGGCTTTGGGACTTCCAAGTCACACTTTATGGCTTCTCAGGTGTTTGGCGATTATAAGGATTCAGTATATTTGATGCAAAGCTGGGACTATTTGTTGCCATGGTAATCTGCTGTCATTCTACACCTGTTTGAGTAGGAGGGGAATTCTCATTTTTTAATTTCATATCCTTCTGAGAGCACGTGGGTGTTATGGTTTCCATGGTAACTACTCAAGTGGCATGTCAGCTGTTCACATTGATCATCCGTCCCATACATGACATGGGTGTGTTGTGGTTTCCATGGTAACTACAAAATTGATATGTTAAATGCTAGAGTTGATTCACTGGCTATCACAGCTGGAGTATGTGGGTATGAACTTATAATACTTTACAAAGGAATTACCATTGATTGTATGGCATGTTATTCCTCCCAGTGAAGAGGACGGCACTGCCATACAGTAGGATTGGATGAAATTTGAAATTTAGTATCATTGACGTCTGATGATATTCTCAAATGATAATCTTATTGTTGGTAATGTTTGATATGAAAATCGCAGTGTATAATTTTTGGGATGATCATGGCAATTAAATGCTGATCATAATTGTCTCTCCAATTTTAAGGTTATATATTATTTATATATCTCACAGACAGTACTCGATAACTAAACCAATTTACGTATTGTAGGCATGCTCTATAATGTGCTATTTATATTGTGTTGTTGTGCAGGAGAATTGGTGCTCTGAATGTCAGTGCAACGTTTCAAGTGGTGGTGGTGGGGGGCAACGCAACAAACAACTGCAGTGGACGTGGGCTTGCTGATGTGTGTGTGGGGGAAGCCCCTGTTGTCATGGCACTCGGAATCGAAGAGGCTACATTCAGAATTGAATTCTTCCCTGATGAGCTCATGGAAGGGACAGAAAGTCTAACGTTGGAAATTGTTCATACAATTCACTCTGTACCCCTTCCAGGAAAGAGCCGGATGGACATTCACATTACAGACAGCTTATCAAACCGTTAGTGCTATGTGTGTGTGTGTGTGACGTTCAGTATCTTTACAAAGATCATGCAATTTTGTATGGACTGTGGTAGTATATTGATGGTAGTATTCTATTTTAACACAACAAAACATATAACTATAACTACATGTGGTATGTATATTATATTGGCATTTTATTTCTTCAACACTTCCCCCCATGAGTGGTTTTCAAGACAAGTTTTCCTTGCTATTCTGTGTGTGTGTGTGTGTGTGTGTGTGTGTGTGTTTGTGTGTTGGTGTGTGGTGTAAGTCATCTTTAATTCATTTAATTTGTGACATTTCTAATTTTGATATTTCATTAAATTTTATTTTACTTTCTATGTGTTTGTGTACTATTATTACGTTTTAAGCATGTGGTTTGTGGTGTGGACCCCGTCAGTTATGGAGTGTTGAGTGCTAACCTGGTTGATCCAAATTCTCCCTTCACCTTTTTTGATCCAATCGGTAACTACGCACACTAGCTGTAGACAAACAGATTCTTTTTTTACCAAATTGTTGCCGATTCGATCAAAAATGCAAGAACCCAGTGACAAAGAAATTTTCCTAATGATTCTCTCTTAATTCACTGTCTCTCCCTCTCTCCCTTCAGCCACCAGGTTGAGGCTTTCTCCTTCCAAGTCTCGTCCTTCGAACAGACCACTCTGCGACAGAGAGATTACAATTTCGGAAAACATAGGTACAGTGTCCATTCCCATAGCCCAAGTGGGGACACCCCAGGGGAGGGTCGGAGTGATCTGTTACACTGAAGATGGAAGTGTTGGCTCAGAAGTGGATTTTGTCCCACGACTAAACGTACCTTCTTCTCTACTCCTCTTGGAAGGAAATCACAATCAGTCTGTTGTCACTTGTCAGGTTTCGATTGTGAATGACAAACACCATGAGTTTGAGGAATACTTTGTAGTTGTTCTTGGACAAACTATTGGCAACACACAGGTGGATCCAGCTTATGACAGACTTTGTGTGCAAATCTCAAATGATTTGACAGAAGGTGTGTGTGTGTGTGTGTGTGTGTGTGTGTGTGTGTGTGTGTGTGTGCTTGTGTGTGTGTATGTGTGCACGTGTACGTGTGCGTGTGTACAATTGCGTGGT
>CAUJGJ010000277.1:1410900-1448400 GCA_963170055.1 Halisarca cf. caerulea | reverse complement strand
AGGACAAACTAAGTACGGTGAAGCCTCTCTAATCCAATCTAATCTCTCTAGTCCCAGTGGGACTAGAAATACAGTCACATTAGGGGGTTGTCAGATTAGAGCAGTGATTTTGTATTGAAAAGGTGCATGTGTGTGCTATTATTTGGTGTCAGTTTGAGGGGTTGTCGGATTAGAGAGGTGCCGGATTAGAGAGGTTTCACTGTACATCAGTTTGTGTACCCGAAGAAGCCCAATTGGGTGAAACCATAGATAGGTTGCAAAGTATAGAGTATCTATGGTGAAACATTGTACAAGTGAATTATGTCTGTTGATAAATTGTGACATGTGTTGTCTGTCCAAAGGCAATACGTCTCCAAAGAATTTCTAAAACAATAAATACCTGTGTGCTTCCTATCAGAATTGCTGTCAGTGTCATTTTCAGTACTGTACATGAGGTATAGAGGGAGGGAGTGAGGAGTACTTGATGTCGACGCAGACCATCAACCTGTCTTTTCCATCATAACTTTAACGTAACTCACATTGTCCTATACTGGTTGTAAAGTATTGATTGATTGATTGATTGATCCAGAAGTACTGTATGTGCTATCCTAGCTATCTCTTATCCAAGCTTGAATGTGTGAAATCGATACCATATAAACGATTGTTGAGGAAAGTTTATGTGGTTTTGGCTACTCAGTGTATTTGTTGTGGGTAGTGACAATTTAACAATTTGCTGTTCAGTTTGTATGTTTTCACTTCCATTTTCAACAGCCATGTGATTCGGAATGGGAAGGTGATCCGAAACTGAAAGAGTCCTGTAACAACCAACACATCGACCCAGAGCTCACTAAATACACTTGGGAAATGTCTGTCACTAACTGGACAGATCCCTCACAAGGAAGCACTATTTTCCTCCCCATTGAGTTTGCCAACATACTGATCTCACCTCAACAGAGATACTTGGATCCAGCATACATGTTTCGAGATCGGATTGTCAGATGCAGAGTGACAGCAGTTGATGAGAGCAACGTCGCGGGTTACACGCGAGTCAGTGAGCCAGTACGTCTGGTCCACGTACCACAAGAAGCATGTTCTGCATCAGATGACATCTCGAAGCTGGTGGTGACAGGGAAGCTAACCAGCCACACCAGTGGTGTACTCAGCTTGGATGTAAGTGGAAGGTTTGTGTCGTTTGTAGATGTGATTATGTATATACTCCTCACACAGTTTTCAGCCTGCATTACGTTGTGCATCTTGTGTGTACTTTTTAAGCCTTCGGTAGACTACGGCTATCCCGCTTTTGCTTGTGTTATCCAAAGTTTTACTAGTGTTATCCTAGTTTTACTACTTCTATTCTAGTTTCAGTTTTCCAAGTTCACTATCGTATTATTGTCCTCATTTTAATAATGTAATGCTGTATGTTATCCTAGTTTTACTGATGTTATCTCAAATTTACTGGTGTTATCCTAGTTGTAATGGTGCTATTCCATGTTTTACTAACATATCCTACATGTTATCTTTATGCTATTGCCAATGTGACCAATGTCTGATTATTAATATCCCATGTTTCATTAATGTTTTCCTATGATATACTATGTTTTCCAATGTTATACTATTGTTATACTAAGATTTACTTCATTTCCCCCACAGAGTGTGGTCAAGTTGAGTCTGTCACACATTCTCCATTTTGACAACCAAATCCCTCTGATATCGACAGCCCCCTTTCCCGAAGACGTGACATCCCTTCTTACCTACATTCCTGCACGAAACAATCACAAATGCTCAAATTTGCAGATTGAAGGGTTTCACTCGTTGTCTGGTACGAAAGGTGGACGGAATGATAGACCTTTGTCGGTGTACACACAACTGAACTACATTACTTGTCAGTGGAGGTTTGAAAGCTATCACAAGATCAGGGATCTCACTGATGTGTGTGGTGCAACCCTTAATCATGAGGGGGGCGAGACCACAATTAATGTTCCAATCTACCTAACATATGCACATGTTGTTCCATGGGGTGTGATTCCCAGCCGGGCTTATTCCGTCAGTACAACTGTTAATTTAGCTGTCCCCAGCCATCTTTTCACCAGCACAACTCCACCAACAGCTGTTGAAAATATCGTGAACACATCTCAAAATGCCTCACTGTATGTTTTGTCTGTAACAGTTGAAAATAGACAGCTGAAGGTCATCTTAGAAACAATTCTGAACAGTTCCAGAGATGAATATTTTAGCCACGATGATCCTTTGATTCAGGCAGAATATGAAGGAGTGTTTAGTGTCAGATTAGTTCAGACCACGCCCCCTGGTAACGAAGCTCGACAGATGTGGGAGGTGACGTCATTGACAGAGTTGGCAGACTACAGTGGAAAGTACACACTCGAACTTTCTCGATGCGAGTTGCTGTATCGCATCACCTGTTCTTTTGTCAACAGAGTGACATTTCAGTTTCAAATTGAAAGAAATGAAAATGGGGATGGATACATGCCCGGTCTTATAGTCACCACAGTTCAACATGGATCAGACAACAAGCAATACACCATTGGTATGATTACATGAGTAGTGCATGTGTGCCTGTAGTGTGCCTGTAGTGTGTTTATAGTGTGTATGTGTGTTTACATGGGGTATGCCTGTAGTGTGTGTGTAGTGTGCCTGTAGTGTGTGTGTAGTGTGCCTGTAGTGTGTGTGTAGTGTGCCTGTAGTGTGTGTAGTGTGCCTGTAGTGTGTGTGTTTACATGGGGTAGGCCTGTAGTCATGGCTGCCATGTCATGGTTGACCGATGCGTAATGAAAATCGTCCCATTTTATTAATCTCACTAGTTCAATTGGACAGTGCATTATCTTTTTGGCTTATGTTCCTCTTCCTGCTGGTTTGCGAAGTTGACCCGACTATGTGTTTGTTTAGTCTCTTCCTTGCTACGTGCTAGTCTTTTGGCCTGCTCTCCATGCTCATGAAACAACCATGTGTGCAAACATTCTTTGTTTCTTTCATGAGTGCTTTTGATGGTGTCAGTTCTGGTTCTTATTCCGTGAATACTTGTTCCCACAGGAAGTGTTATTAGCATCTCACTGCTTACCAACAGAAGCCAACAGCTATCCCAGGGGGTGGGGGTGAGGGTGATTGGAGGAGATTTGTGTCAGAGTCAGAACAGAGGGAGGCGAATGTGTTCATTGCAAGGCTCAATTAAGGTGTGTGTGTGTGTGTGTGTGTGTGTGTGTGTGTGTGTGTGTGTGTGTGTGTATGTGTGTGTGTGTGTGTGTGTGTGTGTGTATGTGTGTGTGTGTGTGTGTGTGTGTGTGTGTGTGTGTGTGTGTGTGTATGTGTGTGTGTGTGTGTGTGTGTGTGTGTGTGTGTGTATGTGTGTGTGTGTGTGTGTGTGTGTGTGTGTGTGTATATGTGTGTGTGTGTGTGTGTGTGTGTGTGTGTGTGTGTGTATGTGTGTGTGTGTGTGTGTGTGTGTGTGTGTGTATATGTGTGTGTGTGTGTGTGTGTGTGTGTGTGTGTGTGTGTGTGTATGTGTGTGTGTGTGTGTGTGTGTGTGTGTATATGTGTGTGTGTGTGTGTGTGTGTGTGTGTGTGTGTGTGTGTGTGTGTGTGTGTATGTGTGTGTGTGTGTGTGTGTGTGTGTGTGTGTGTGTGTGTGTGTGTGTGTGTGTGTGTGTGTGTGTATATGTGTGTGTGTGTGTGTGTGTGTGTGTGTGTGTATGTGTGTGTGTGTGTGTGTGCATGTGTATGTGTGTGTGTGTGTGCGCGCACGTGTGTGTGTACATGCGTACATGTGTGTATATGCATGTATACATGCACACACACCCCACACACATGCAAGATATTGCATGCACACGGAGGTAGTCCTTGTGCAGTATATATGCTATAGAATGTCATGTAGTATGTTCGGTCACATGCTCACTTGTGGCACACACGTAAGAGCTATCCCTTCATCATCCTCCCTCTTTAGGTGTCCTCTCTTCCTGGTCGAACAAGAAGAAGTACCGACAATGTTTCTCTTCCTCTCCACACCTTACAACTACACACAGCCACTTTGACTGAGGTAATGCGACACGTTACCAGTGGGCTTCCCAAGTGTCCGTACCCCTCTCATTACATAACACTATGCGATTAACTTGTATGGCTTCAAACATGTTGCCTGGGAACACATGTTTGAAAGTTTTCTCTTCGTTTTAGTTGTCATTGCTTTCAGGTGTGAATGTTACGGTTTGCACTAGTCCTTTGTGACAGAAGCATTCCACATTGCCATGGCAACACGTCACTGATTTGCGACACCTCAATCCGCCTATAGGATTGTAGTCGAATGTTGTGACATTTTAATGTAGTAGTGTGACCTATGTCTGTTCTGCATGTTACCATGGCAATACTACACAGGTTGCTATGGTAACATTGTTATTCTGTTATAATGTTTCCTTCAAAATATTTACCTAAGCATGCATAACCGTGTAATTGTCAGTTGAAAATGCATAGATTTTTTCCTATAATTAAGTGGATATATGCTATTCACCAATGCCTTTAATAATAATTACTGCAGGGGGAATTCCCTTGCACAACTTGCATGAATTAAGTTCACATAAATTCCCAGCTTTATGATAATATTATTATATTATTACGTCTATCAATCTTTGATTGCAGGGAAAGTGGTACATTGATGTTAGATATGTCATTGTAAAGGACAATCAAATCATCTTTGATGGACCAAACAGTGAAGGCTTTGTTGAGTCCGACCATTTCAATCTCACACCAGAAACTCCCAGTACTTCATTCGTAACAAGCTCAAATGCTGCCACTGAAGATCCAACGTTGATGATTGTTGCCATTTTCTTGTCTACGGTTGCTGTAATAGCTTTTGTATTCCTATGTATTGTTGCCATGGTAGCTGTATCTCGGCGACTAAGGCGAAAACGTCTACAGCAGGGGGTTTCCCCCCAAGTAGCACGCAGACAGTCCAACGTGAGGCTGCACTACCATGGTGTGGCCACCAGAACAACTCGGGAAAGGGGAACAGAGAGGTTTGAGTGTCATTTGGAACTTCTGCAATGTCTCCCAGAAGTGAGCAGCCTCCCAGACGCACAGGGACAATCCAATCGTCATCAGAAGAAATTAGAATTTGCAGACAATGTATTGTCGTCAACTCCATCTCACAAAAGTCTGCCTGCTCCTCTATCATGGGCTGGTGAAGAAAAGGATCTCAGCGGAATCGGTTCTGATTCCACTCTGCAATTCAGCATGGGATCAGAAACTGGGACACATAAAGTTGATTACATGGAGCTACATCTGGCCGTCACGGCCCAGTCACCAAGGGGCCACAAACTCAAAGAAGAAACCAGTTTGTGAAGAAATGAATGTTTACATGTGAATTTTGTCTTATAATTATATGTGGTTTGTATTTAATCTTTGTTTTTGTTTTGTTTACTTTGTATTGTTTGCAATTTTATTGATATTCACTGACTGATGTGAAGTCTTTTTTGACTTGTACAGTGTAATCACGTATGTATTGTGTCTTATGTGTTCTCAACAAACGATTTATAACACACATTTTTAGCCCCACTGTGCAATCTAATTATATTCATTGCCTGTTTATGAGGGGCGTAGCCTCTGATTATTATAATGAATAATCATTAATTGTTACCATAACAACGGAAAAATGGCTACTGACATAGATAGCTACATCTCATGTTCTTTAGCTTTGAATGCTAAAGTTCTCGATTTGAGCGGGAAGCAACTGGGAACAGTACCTTTTTCTTATAATTTCCTTAAGAATATTGAAGTGAGTATATTAATTCCTTCTGCACTTTCTGCTTTGGTAATTGTTTTTTCGTGAAGTTATAAAGGATATGCATGACTTCAGAGCATTCGGGAGAGTGTTTAGTGTCAGGAAGCATGTATTTGTCACATTAAAATTTCTTTTGTATCTTAATTACTGTAGTGCTACATTTCGGACCACTGTATGGCTTTGTAATTCCATAGATACTCCAACCTATGGTAATTCTGCATCTGTGGTATATGTATATTATTGTCTACGTACGTACTTACATGTGGTTTAGACACACGCAGTGCAAGAATCGGCAGTGTTGTTTTCAGGACTGTATTTGGTAGGGTGGGAGAATGACTTTTTTGCTATCCATGTGTATATATGTCCTGACATACTAACCAAGTTGAACTGTTTGTGCTTGTCTGTGTCTGTGTGTATGTGAACACTTCGTATGAAATTTGCCATTACCTTTCCTACCATAGAGCCTATATCTCGAGGGGAATTCCCTAGTAGAGATACCCGAGCAGCTGTTTCTCCACTGTCCCTCGCTCAAGTATCTGGATCTGCGAAACAACAAATTGGTGTATCTACCTCGGAGCATTGGAAGGCTAAAGGGTTTGCGCACCCTTCTTCTTTCTGGCAACAAACTGAAGAATCTCCCTCTTGAGATCGGTATGTATGTACGTGCACAGTGGAACCTCTTTACTGAGGACACTATTGGGATAACAGTAAACAGGCCTGTACAGTGGAACCTCCATACTGAGGACACTAATAAGACAGCAATATACAGGCCTGTATAGTAGAACCTCTATACTGAGGACACTATGTGACAAACCTCTATACTGAGGACACTATTGTGACAACAGTAAACAGGCCTGTATAATTATGGAGGTTTTCTTATTTTGGAAAGTGTTAATGTCTGTGCACACTTCAATGTGAGAGATTCTAAAGGGGGCGGAGTACAGTGTCTTGTTAAAGGGGTGGTGGCTGCGTGTGTGAGTTCTCCTTTAATAGTGGTTTCGTGCATACACATGTACGTATATTCATTTGTATTGTGTATATGTATGTGCTTGCATATTTATGAGTGCATGGATGTACATATGTATGTATGCATGTATAATATGCGTGTATGTATCTATTAATCTTTATGTATACATACATACTGTAATACGTATATGTACGTATGTGCGTAGTAACTTATGTAACCCATGTACATGCTTACACTTGTAGAGTGTATGTAAGCTTGTACATAATACTATGTACCTATGTATGTATGTATGTATGTATGTATGTATGTATGTATGTATGTATGTATGTATGTACATATATATGTTTGTACATATAAGTACAAGTATTCTACTAGTGGTCTAGTATGCTGTGTATAGGGTGTGTGTGTGTGTGGGGGGGGGGGGGGGGGGTTGTGTGTTGCTTCACCACTCTACTGTGTAAGTAGGTACAGTGGAGAGAACCCTGTACATCCATTATCAGATAGTGGTGCATATGTGTATACATAGGTATGTGTGGTACATGCACATTGATCAGTAAGGTGTTGAGTTCACCGAATGCAGGTTCTCTGAAACGCTTGAGTAATCTCAGCTTGTGGGACAATGACCTGGAATTCCCTCCAAACCATGTTGTCAAGCAAGGAACAAGAGCAGTTGTCAGCTTTTTGAAGGAGAAGCTTAGAGAGATGGAGCATGGCCACTCTTCTTCAGGTATTTCAAGGCCCCACTAATCCTGTATATACGTACTTACCATAGATGTAGTATAGAGTATCTATGTACATACGTACATATATGTATATATGTATATTTGTATCCTGGTGTGTGAGTAAATTGTGGTGGATCAAACCAGAAAGTTCGGTGGTATACACATGTACATACATATGTATATACTCTATGCCATGCAGCACTGGTCACTGATGTCAGCAAGCTTCCTAGTTGAAGTTAGCACACACATATACATACATATGTACATACGTATGTAATGCTCTTCTCCTTTTCTCAGATGAAGAGACAACTGCCTCCTGTAGAAGACGTCCCCCTCTTGAGTCGTTG
Source organism: Halisarca cf. caerulea (assembly GCA_963170055.1). NCBI lineage: Eukaryota > Metazoa > Porifera > Demospongiae > Chondrillida > Halisarcidae > Halisarca > Halisarca cf. caerulea. Next base: position 1,440,603 of record CAUJGJ010000277.1, on the reverse strand, counting down.
TCTCCTCACTCCAGGAATATTGGTATGTGTGAATGTTATAGAGCTAGACAGTTTCCACAAACACCGCTATTGCAGATTCACTTGCATGTCTAACACATACAAAACATTGTTGTGCAATGCAGTATTTTGTCTGCCATTTTGATATTGTCATGGTTACCGCATAATAAGAGTTCAACTTGTGTCGCTTATGCACTTACATTTGTGTGTGATCTTCCATATTTAGTTACAAAAGGAACTGTTAGAGACGACAAAAGAACACAGAAAATGTCTGCTAAGCAAGATAGACTCTTTGCAGGGCCGTCTCTTCCCCTCCCTGTCCCGCAGCAAGCTCCTGTCCACACTGAGCAGCCAGAGACATCCACTGAAAGACGAATCAACTACTCCAGTAAAGTACCACACCCAGTGGCCGTGAGGAGCTCAAATATAGGCACAGATGCAAGTGGTACGTTGTCAGTGAAGAGGTCTAAAAGACCAACATACTCAGAGCCTGTTCACCAGCAGGACGAAAGCCGCAATCCCATGCAGAAGGCCGAGATAGATGCTGCCATCGAGAAACAAAAGTACGTACAAATTGACTGGAATTTACCAGGCAAGATGATTCTAAGCAAATTCCAACATAAGATTCACCCCCTTACGATGCTGCCTACAAACATAGTAGTCACCATTCAAGTACTGTGAAATCTACCATAGTAGACACTCCAAATTAGGGACAGCCTCCATACAAAGGACACAAATTGTGACAACCTGAGGTCCCAAACATTTGCTCCCTATAAGTTCAATACATTTTTAATCCCTCAAAGAGGACAACATCTTTACAAAGGACAAAAAGGCTGCCACAATGATCCCACTGCATTTTCTCAGTGTGTTTGTATGTACCTACGTACGTGTGGTAGTGTACACTTCTCAGGCTTTAAGATCTCATTGTGCATGTATGTATATGCTTATACAGGTTTGAGTACATAATTTGTTAGAAGTAATTCTATTTGGAAGTGGCACTTGCCTTTACCTCATTTCATGCTGGCCTTTATTATTGAATTTGCATTAAATTTAATTCACTTTAATAATTATTAATTAAATTTTGTGTATTGTACACCTTGTAGAAGTCAGGAATACTTGTCATCATGGAGACAGGAAACTAAGTCTATTCAGCTGCAGACACGTATGGATGCAGCGCGAGGGAAGAGAGGTACACACTTGCACATTTGTATACCCTCAGTCATGTACACACGCACACACACACACACACACACACACACACACACACACACACACACACACACACACACACACACACACCATACACACACACACACACACACACACACACACACACACACACACACACACACACACACACACACCATACACACACACACACACACACACACACACACACACACACACACACACACACACACACACACACACTCACACACACACACATGCCACAAAACAGATAAAACAGTGTTTATGTAAACACTGCAATGTTGTCCAAAGGTGTCATCATAATATTATAGTCATGCCTTCACCATGATCACCTTTTGTATGGATGTTACATCATGAACCTTTACCTACACCTGTTAGCTGTGTATTGTTGTTTTCCTTCTCTCTATAGTTGTGTATACCAGAGCTGCTGAGCTGGCTCCTTTCGGCACAGATCTGCAACCTGTACCCAACCAGCCTGCATCGACAACAAGAGATCAAATGAATGTGTGTGTGTGTGTGTGTGTGTGTGTGTGTGTGTGTGTGTGTGTGTGTGTGTGTGTGTGTGTGTGTGTGTGTGTGTGTGTGTGTGCATGTGTATGTACATACATACATATGTGTGTGCATGTAGTGCTGTGAGCCTTCAGTCAACATGTGCTCTTTGTACTGCCCCATTACAGACTATAGGTGCATGTACATACGTACATATGTATGACATTGTATAATGTACACTGATATATACACTTATGATCGCCTGTGTTTGCTGATGCAACCATTATACTGTATCTATAGCATATTGTGTTATGTTAGATGACAATCCTGCTATGTAGTCAAAACAGTTTTGTTAATAAGGTCACATGTCCTGTTTGTTTAGTATTTCCTATGATGCAAGATATTCAAAATTGGGTAATTTTCCATCACAGTATGTATGTTGTAAATTTGTATATGACTTAATCTCTATTTTGATCCTGTCATGTGAGTGGTTTGTGAGAGTTGTTGACCTGTAGTTGGTGTTGGTGTTGCTGTAATTACTTTATTGGCAGCCTTATATATATAGCCAGGAGAGTTACCTTGAGCCCTAAAATTCCTAGTTGTTGTGTAAAGTGATGGTTGAGAACAGACACTAGATGGGCCTTTTGCATATCTATTACATACATATAGGACCTTGTTCATGGATGACTGCCTGGTCATATTTCAGGTCATCTGTGGGTGATTTCAGGTGGTCATTATGTGACCAGAGGAACAGTTGTCTGAAACGCTGCATGATGTTAGAGCATTAGTGTAACTGTGTTACATAGGTACCTGGGTGGGTGGCTTCTTCCTACAGGCTGTGCAGCTTGCGTGCAGACTACATTCACACCTCGTGTGCAGGAGGCACTGCTTGTGTACAGGTTACTGTGCTGGATTTGTATCTACATATTGTGAGTATAGCGTATTTGCACAACACATGCGTCCATGTTTTTCCTGTCTGTCTGTTGCAGGCAATGGAGTACCATCGGGACTCAGTCAGGGAATTTTCAAAACCTTCATTACTTCCTAATTCACAACTTCGGTAATTATAGTGGAGTATATTTTGTAGATTGTATGCGTGCACACACACACACACACACACACACACACACACACACACACACACACGCACACACACACACAACACATACACACTGAGATAAGCCTGCACATGTGTGTACGTAGATGTGTTACTGGATGTAACACTTATCAATAGCATTTAATAAGGAGGTGTAGTAAAACCTGTCTGTAACGACCATTCATGGGACCAAATGAATGTGGTCTCTGTAGACAGGTGATCCTTGTACGGAGATGCTTTAGTAGTACTGAAGTGGACAATGAGCCAACCTAGTGTGGTCTCTATAGACAGGTGGTCTTTATATGTGAGTGGTCCTTAAGACAGGTTTTACTGTATTGTTATGTACATACAGTAATAAGCAATTGAATCTATTGTGCATTGTGTTACACTGGCTTTTGATTTCCCTTACAGGGCAAAAGTGTCTTCAGTGAAGGATCAAGGGCAGCCTCGTGGAAATAGTGAAGCAGAGGAAGATGTATGTACTGTACATGCACCTTGGGGTGCACCAGCTCTGTGTGTACACCTGGCATTGATTTGATTGTGATTGTGCAGTGTGCATTTGAAATACTGTATTTCCTTATTTGGTATGGGTGTTACAGTAGGTACATATCTGATATTGTAGTAGATCAGCCTCTGTACTACTGTTTGGTTTGGTAGTGTATGTGTGTGGGTACCTAATAGGGGTCCCCCCTGGGAAATTCCCTTGTCAACCTCGGCAAGACATTAGGGAATTTGCTGACACAGCTGATAGACAGTATGTCCTAGTTATATAGCTAACAATAACACACCTTTCCGCTCAATGTGTGAATACCATAGTAGCCGTCTATGCAGCACACTCGTATGAAGTACAGGATTGCAGGCGCTGTCTTGTGTGGCCTGACATATCTGACCCATTTCCACCCACACCATTTTATGTCAAGACTAAACAAAATGACAGAGACGGAAGTAGGTCATCTATGCCACACTAGGTCTTGTATAGAAGGGTATTATTAGTACAGCGGACCCCCCTGATCCAGACCCCTGAACTACTGACACCCCTCTAATCCAGATCCCTGAATTGCAGACACCCCTCTAATCCAGACCCCTGAATTGCAGACACCCCTCTAATCCAGACCCCTGAACTACAGACACCCCTCTAATCCAGACCCCTGAATTGCAGACACCCCTCTAATCCAGACCCCTGAATTGCAGACACCCCTCTAATCCAGACCCCTGAACTACAGACACCCCTCTAATCCAGCCCCCTGAATTGCAGACACCCCTCTAATCCAGACCCCTGAATTGCAGACACCCCTCTAATCCAGACCCCTGAACTACAGACACCCCTCTAATCCAGCCCCCTGAATTGCAGACACCCCTCTAATCCAGACCCCTGAATTGCAGACACCCCTCTAATCCAGACCCCTGAACTACAGACACCCCTCTAATCCAGACCCCTGAATTGCAGACACCCCTCTAATCCTGCCCCCTGAATTGCAGACACCCCTCTAATCCAGACCCCTGAACTACAGACACCCCTCTAATCCAGACCCCTGAATTGCAGACACCCCTCTAATCCAGACCCCTGAATTGCAGATACCCCTCTAATCCGGACCCCTGAACTACAGACACCCCTCCAATCCAGACCCCTGAACTACAGACTCCCCTCTAATCCAGCCCCCTGAATTGCAGACACCCCTCTAATCCAGACCCCTGAATTGCAGACACCCCTCTAATCCAGACCCCTGAACTGCAGACACCCCTCCAATCCAGACCCCTGAATTGCAGATACCCTTCTGACTTGGACAAATACCACTGGAACCAAAATTTAATGATTTTCCATGCTTTGCCACGGTACAACTTCAACCACTGAAACAAGGACACCTCAATACTCAGGGCAGTCCCTTCTGGTCCCAAGGTGTCCGGAATAGAGGGAGCCACTGTATATTACTATGGAGGTGACCTGTGGGTCACTCTACAATGTTCACTGTAGACAGGTTATGCACTTTACACAGTCTATGGGTGGCCCTGGGCAGGTTTCACTACGCATATCACATGTGTTGGGTGCACATCTGATTCAGCATTCTTTCTCCGGTTGTCATCATGTAGTGGTCACATGATTGGATCGACCCCAGCAGAAGAGCTCGTGAATATCGTTTACAAGCTTTCGTCCCAGGATTCAGCTGTACTTCTCCTAAGAAGAAGCAGCTCTGAGCGAGCACCATCTGTCACTATTCTCCTCCCTCTATTTGTCATTCGATGTGTTTCTTCTCTATTAGCAATTTTGTTTCATATCTGCTAACAACACAGTTGTGCTTAGCATCTTCAACTTAAGTACTACTGCAATTCTCCACAATGCATTTTTGTAAAATAACAAATGGAGCATTGAAAGTTCATGCCAGCATTTTTAATAAAAATGAATTTAATGTGTACATACAAATGATGAAGTATTGTCAGCCTTGTCAAAATGTCTAATTGTACTATAAGGTTGCAACAGGGATCAGCAACCGGTTATATCCATGGCCATCAGATGATGTTGCTTTATCCTTAGGTTGATGGGGAGACTTCATTCTTGTCCTTGTGCTCACCCAGCAAGGCCGTTTCAGTTCTCTGCACATTGCACACAGGTTCTCTAGATGGGGACCTTTCTCTTGTCGTTCCTCTTCCTCTGAATCAGACAAGTGTTCCGGGGCCATCTCTCCAATACTGACAAGGTGCTTTTTTACTACAAATTCAGCCATAATTCTGATTTCATCCAAAGGAAACTTTGGTAGGGTTTTAGTGTCACACAGCTGACACTTTTCATACCAGCTGTAGCGAATCTTTTGCTCCTTCAAGTCAATAATGCACCAGGAATAGGGTGAGGCCCAATTGTGTCGGTCCCCAGTTTGCAGGGCTGTGCATCCACAGCCGTACCAGCCTTTGCCTTTGACTTTGTAGTACCGAAGGCTGTATTTCAATAGAGACCACCTCTTGCGAGGATTGAATGGTTCTTCTTCTGGTATGTCTTTAGGGCTCAATCCCAAGCTGGACATTACCTCAGCTATTACTCTTGGTGTCTCTGTCTTTCTTGCCATCATGTGCAATGTGCTCTTTATGAATAGTTTTTGTGTTGCTGGTCTAGCTCTTTATAGTGGACGTATATAAATTTGCATAGGGTATCGTCTATATATAGTACAAAGGGGCTTTCTATGAGAAATTCCCCTACGTCATGCCATTTCCACTACCGGTATCTTGCAGGTCTTCTTTGAATTTAGAGCGGTGACAAATCACGTGATGTCATGGCAACCAGTTCCTCGACGCCCACGAGAGCGGCTATTTCCAAACCAACAAACCAAGCAACTCGCCAGCTGTTTGATTTAAAATGGATTTGAAAATGGATGAATGAACCCAATTGATGGTTAAAATTCAAGAATAAGAGAGAAAAGAAATGTCGAGCCCGCCCATTAGACCAGAATTTTTCCTTGATGGACAGGAGATGCTTTCACCCGATCCCCAAAAGTAGTTTAAACTTGTGTATAAACAAGGGGATGTACGTTAGCGTCCATGTATCCATTTTGTTTGCTCCTAGAATAATTACACCGAAAAAGAAGTTAAATCTCTCTATCGATGTACTGAGTCCTGATTCCAGTGAGTTTGCTTTACCCAGTTAGTACGGGAGTTGTGTTTGTTTGTCTCCAAGGGGAATATTCTGTTATCTGTATGCGATTAGTACACAGGGTAAGGCGGGGTAACTTGGAACGGCCGAGTAAAAGCAGTGCCAATAGTAAGCTACAGGTTTCAAGTTTTGGGCAGTAATGTCTCCGTGAACTGGGCATTCAGCAGCGGCAAGTATGGCTGGGCAGCTTAATCATAGCAAAAGATACAGGCCCTGTGCCAAGTTACCCAGGTGTTCCAAGTTACCCTGCATCACCCTACGTCTTGAGTTTGCTGTGTGATTTCCTTTACTATTTTCATCTTGAATGTATTGTAGGTTTCGAATCTACCATGGTGACATCAGAAAGAGCAGACAGTCGGTAGGAATGGTGTGCATTAACATTAAACCAGCACTGCATGTCCACTCTAGACTTGTATTTACATTGCAGTTCCTCTACATAGATTCACATCCAGCTAGATTTTGTGAGTGTATTCTGCATTTTTCACACACTGTGGAAAAGCAGAGGCCATAGATACTCGACCCAACACCTATGCAAACACACAAGGGTAGTCGAGTACATGGACACATGTAAAAACTCGGCTGGATGTGAGACTAAGTAACAATCATAGTTTTGATTGTTTCATCCCTTCGTTGTAGCCTGGCTCTGGCTGAAGTTAACTCAATACGCAGAACGAAAGCTGCCAAGTTAGTTTCAGTACTGTTTATACCTAGTCTCATGTAGCCAGACCCCAAACCTCGCCTGCAATGATGTCACCCACTGGTAGGGGTTGGGCAGAGAGAACAGGGGAATGGTCTGGCTATGCGAGACTAATTTGCACCTGCTGGTGTATGTTTTGATGGCTCTGTGGCAAATTATATGTACAATGGACTCCACTCTATCACCAACAGACAATCAGTGGCAAGACCTCGCTCCCTGTACCTGCCGGCGAATGAGGTCAGAATTTTTATGGTTATTGATCATGTATCTCACATATTTCAACCGGGCAATCCTTCAGCCAAAACTTGTTCTTTTACAAAGCACGCATACATGCATACATAATACAGTACAAAAATAAGTTCATTTGCGTGTTTAGTACATGTGTACAGTACCACTGATGTACGGTACCACTGATGTACGGTACCACTGATGTACAGTACCGCTGATGTACAGTACCGCTGATGTACGGTACCACTGATGTACGGTACCACTGATGTACGGTACCACTGATGTACGGTACCACTGGTGTACGGTACCACTGGTGTACGGTACCACTGGTGTACGGTACCGCTGATGTACGGTACCACTGATGTGCAGTACCACTGATGTACGGTACCACTGATGTACGGTACCACTGGTGTACAGTACCACTGATGTACGGTACCACTGGTGTACAGTAGTTTAAAATGTGTGTTGTAAAGTTGCTGTAGAGGCACTAATAGGTTAGCTTGGATAAGCTTACGTACTTTGTCTGGGAGAGGCTTTAGACAATGGATCCTAGCCTAGACACCTGGGAAACTGAAAGGTGAAAGTGTGTCATTTTGCTATCGTTTCCCTATTTTTTGTTCTCTCTACCACCTCTGCAGAACATGGATGCCACCATCCTACGCTCCTGTTTCTCCTACTCACCAAAGTCTGATCCTTTCATGAGACCTCCAAGTGTACCCAGTCCTTTGCACAAGTCTTCTTCTCTTGCAAAACCTTTCTCCCCCACGTCATCTCCCTTGAGTTTTGATAAGACTCTATTGAAACAAATTGAATCTCCCTTGGTGTGTGTGTGTGTGTGTGTGTGTGTGTGTGTGTGTGTGTGTGTGTGTGTGTGTCCATCTATGCAACTATTGTATATATATGGATTGCCACATTTATTCTTGTGTTCTTCACTACAGGGACACATGAACCTTTCTTCTCCGGCACCTTTCCCATCCTTTGGTACATCTTTTGGTTCAACTGATGCGCGAACTGAGTCCCAGGATAGTGATGGATTTGGTACCGAAATGATTGAAGCAGAAGTGCGAAATGTGAGTGTGCTCTCTTTGCAGCCGTGACATGTTTGTAGTACAATTTGAGTATTTGTGCAGTTTGTGTGTGCATATATATATCGAACTCCTCTGTACATGATGTTCTGTATGTTTAAATAACTTTGAGACCGAATGTACAAGGGATTCTGGTTAAATATTTACCCTTGGGGTGTAATTCTTACGTATGTCCAGACTATCCCATTGCTGGAAATCTGTTATTTTTTGTCCATATGTTGGGATCTGAAGCTGCATTCCTCAATCCACAATGTTTTGCATGTGACTATGCCAGTGTAAACACTTCACTGTGTTGTATTGAGCTGGTTATCAGGGTCGGTATGGAACGCCGAATGCGACAAAACCTAGCCTACACGCGAGATGAACGAAAACCATTTCTGCAAAATCGATTTACCAGACGCGATTTGCGAAAATCAATTTTGCCTAATACTAAAATCGTTCAAGTTCTGCAAAATCGATTCTCCAAAATCGATTTACCAAAACCAATTCTCCAAAATCGATTTACCAAAATCAATTCTCCAAAATCGATTCTCCAAAATCGATTTACCAAAATCAATTCTCCAAAATCGATTCTCCAAAATCGATTTTGCTGACCCTAGGTCTGACCATAGACCCTCAATACCTAGACCCTAAACATCTTCCACAGCACTAACCGTATACCTTATGTTTTGTTGGTCTATGCTTATACCAAAGACCCTAGAGACCTGTACACAATGTCATCACTGTAGTCACCTTTGATCTATCATATCTGTCTTATATAGCTGATACCCTTGTGTAAACGTGCATGCATGTGTATGCACGTGTGTGTATGTGTGTGTGTGTGTGTGTGTGTGTGTGTGTGTGTGTGTGTGTGTGTGTGTGTGCCGCGTGTGTGTGGCCATGTTCACCTCTTCAATGCATGCGTTGCATGTGTTTCATTGCTCTCATGTGTCTAATCCAATAAGGGTTGGATCATGCATTTGGCTGAGCACTATCCATGTACCTAAAATTTTTTCATCAACACACAGTGATGTTAACAAGTCTTTTGCATTGATTGAGAATACCTGCTTAAGAATGCTTTCATTATTTGTTGATGCACATCAACCATGTCGCATGTGCACTTCAAAAGAATATTCCAAGTACACAATTTTGAAATAACACACACACACACACACACACATAAAACATACACCGGATCATACATACATACATACACAACAGACAATGTCATGTAAATTCTTGTGTAAGCAATGAAGCACTTGCATGGACTGTATATATGTATGTACACTGAACAGGTGTACATGTTCATAATAAGCAGGGCTAGACGAGCATAGGGCTACACATGCATGAGGCTAGACGGGTATAGGGCTAGACAGAGTTTAGTTGGACTGAGTGCACACTGTGCAAATTCCTACATCCCGCAGCACATATGTACTGTATAATGTTCTGTACATGCGGGATGTAGGAATTTGCACAGTGTGCACTCAGTCCAACTAAACTCTGTCTAGCCCTATACCTGTCTAGCCTCATGTATGTATAGCCCTATGCTTGTCTAGCCCTATGCCTGTCTTGCCCTTTGCCCACCTAGCCCTGTACCTGTTTTGCAACTCACCCTTGTTCCAAGTGTTTTTGGAGAATCCATTTTTGATAACGGCTTTTTGCACAATCCTGTGGCAATCCTACATCCTTTTACCATTTACCATGATAAGCATTACACACACACACACACACACACACACACACACACACACACACACACACACACACATACACACACACACACGCATGCACATGTACAGTTTGAGGGGAGACACATTATTATTCAAATCAAGGAATGCAATGTACAAAAGAAAGAAAAGTATATTATTGTAGCTAAGACAGATATGATAAATGGTTTCTATACACCCTTATTAGCTAAGACAGATATGATATATCTATAAGGTGACTACGGAGATATGGACTTCTTTACAGGTCTCTAGGGTCTTAGGTATAAGTATAGACCCAACAAAACATAGGGTTGACTGATAGAGCCATAGGGTTAACAGAAACGATTTAGCTGTAGGCAAATCGATTTTGGCGAATCGATTTTGGTAAATCGATTTTTGAGCCACACAAAGTAAATATTATGTTTCTGGTCTTGGAATTCTTTGAAGATCGACCAGACCACCAGGGTTTTTATTTTTATTTCTTTTCAATCTAGTTATTGACAAAGGCATTCATACAAGTATATTTCTTATATCTGTGAAGAGATGCTATTAATGCTAACGATCGAGAACATGAATTGAAGCAAGTTGAAAGATGATACAAACTTATACAGCACAGTTAGATGGGGAGTGCATGTCTGGATATGGAACCAGACAGCCACTAGTCCCACAATAACACAATGGTTGTGCATGTGTTCATGCTGAACACACATGCTTTACTTGATAGATTACAATATTTTGGTCAGGGTTTGAACCCAGTATGCTACCTGACTTTTCTTTTAAAAAATTATTTGTCTTCCGTCACCAAAAAATTTTGACCAGGAAGGGGACCAGAAACTTAAAATTAACTTTGCACGGCCTTGTAAGAATCGATTTTGGTAAATTGATTTTGCAGAAACGGTTTTCGTTCATCTCACATGTAGGGTAGGTTTTGACGCATTCGGCGTTCCATAGGTCGGGTCATCTAATCTAGTCAGCCACCACTATGAAGCCATCTATCTATCTATGCACACACTGTAGGTTGCTAAATTGAAATAATGCTGATTGCCAGCTAATTGCAAGAGCACAAATATTAAAAACGTATTGTATCCAACTATAGCCTGCCCTGTATGTAGTTATGTTAGGAAACACAATTATTAAAAACGCGATCTAGTGTGCATTCCCTTAAATGCAATTGTTGCTATACGCCATTGAAAACCATCCTGTGGTAATATGTGGTTGTCTCACGTACTATCCAGCTAGCAGTCCTGTTTGTCTGCCAGTATTCCCTCTGTTATGCTATATATCATGCCAGATACGTAACTCAAACATGGCTGTACACGATATATGCACATGGTTTCCTTTTAAGCATGTACATACGTATCTTTCCTGTAGTTTCAGGGTGGGAGTCCCCAAGTGTCTACTGCAATCACTGAGTTGATCAGTGCTTCGCTGACCTCCAGATCTTCAGCCGAAGGATCCAACATGTCGAGGGTGTCAGAGGACAAACTACAATGTGCTGCAAGGCCCAACTTCCATCGATGCATGAGCTTGTCTGCATTTGACAGAGTCAAGGAGAATGAAAGATGTGGATCTGTTAAAGTTAGTTTCTTTGTGTGTTAGATTGTGACCGATAGCAACCAACTTTCCTTATAGCCGTGAATTGGTTTCAGTCACAATTCAAATACCTCTGTATAGTTGACATCTGTCACCAGTGCATGTGTATGTATGTACGTATCTGCTTGGCAGATCCTTATGTACGTACAGACATACGTAGGTACATACAGACATATGTATATGAGATTGAGGCTCCATTGGCTATGAATGTACTAATGCATCCATTGACGTGGGTTAGCAGTGACCTTCTCTGTTGGCATGTGTCTATTGCAGATATCTAAGTTGACTGAGATGAAACTTTTACTCGTTCTCATTCTCATTTGAAATGCATTTGTTTTCCATTCACATATATATTTCAGCTGTGAAGTTTGCAATACAATGTAGTATTGATATGCAGGGCATGTGTTGGCTTTGGTATCCTATTTTCCCCAATTCTCATTTCTCAGCGAAGTATCCCATTTCCATCTGTGTCTGAACCCAAGCGAGTGCCCCCTGCTGAACTGCCTGGTACTCCCACTCAATCTGCATCATCATCGTCATCGTCATCTCAGCGGACATCAGAGAAGGATCATCATCTGACTGTTTCGTGTTCACCAATACTGGAAGAGAAATCTCCTCAAAGTATGTCAGTTGATACTCCAGCGAGCTCTGGGAAACAGAATCCCTGTTTGCTGAGGAGCAGGTCAATGAGCATGAGCCTTTTCAAGAGCCCACCACTTGTGAAGGAGGCCCATCAGGATGAGGAGGAACATTTGATCGGTGACAACAGCAAAATGTGCTGCCTACCTGTCTTGAAGGGAGGACATCACAAGAGCATTTCAGCTCAAACAGTATGTCTATGTTGTGTTGTGCATGCATACACCAGAACACAGTTATTGCATTGTACGTATGTATTACTGTAATGGTAGGTTGTGTACTGTATATTTGTGGGAAAATTTGTATGTGTGTGTGTTGTGTGTGTGTGTATGTGTGTGTGTGTGTGTGTTGTGTGTGTGTGTGTGTGTGTGTCTGTGTGTGTGTGCCTGCCTGTGGTTGTGTTTATGTGCATTTACACAGCAGCATGAATGCACATGTGTACCAAAAACCATGCGCATGTGTGCATATACATAGCACACCCACATACACACAGTATTATAATGTATACATGTGTACATGAAGTCAGTGAGAGAATTCACTATAGTGTCCACAATGTTTCTGAACACTTTGCAGCTTTGTGACTTGATGGATGGGAAGTACAGAGACATTGTGGAGAGCTTCACAGTGATAGATGCTCGCTATCCCTATGAGTACAATGGTGGCCACATCAAGGTGAGGTTCATTGCTGTGTTGTGCAGTGGAACCTCTATAATCCGGCACTCTGCGGGCGCCAAAATTGTGTCAGATTACAAAGGTTGTTAGATTATGGAGTGAATCTTAGCATAGTTTGATATGGTGACTGTACGTACATTAGAAGATGGTCGGATTAGAGAGAATGTTGAATTATTGAGATGTCAGTTTGCAGAGGTTCCACTGTACTTACAAAGCATGCATACTCTGTGAAGAGAAGTCTTGCATCCTCTAGTGTTCACCCTCTGCAGGGCTCCGTCAATATTTGGAACCACGACATGCTTGAGAAGAGATTCTTTGACAACCTGCAACATCCTTGTTCTGACAAGAGATCAATATACATTTTCCACTGTGAATTCTCATCCAAGCGAGGGCCGGCCATGTGAGTGCTCTTCTTCCTGGAGTTGTACATACGTACGTAGTGCCTCTCCTTCTTCCCTTTGACCTTGTTGGTCCCATCTGGTGATGTAGCATGCAGAGGTCTGCCCCACGAATAATGAATGTGGAGTGATTGAAGCCTATGACTTGCATGATGTATACATTAGCTTTGGTACCTGACCCACATTTTACATTCTGAGCCTCAATGTCTGTTGTTCATGAAGTGACACATGGGGGAATACAGATCGTGGTGCTGCACTGCTCTGCTAGTTAAGCATGGGGAACCCTGGTGTATGTGTACACGCTTGAAGTGTGTTTTCTTGTCTGTTAATTCTACAGTACCTTGACAAAGTTGTAGTATTTTCTGTTTCCATTCTAATTTTATCTGAGATTCACTTCATTCCCATTCCCATTTTGAAGCCGTGTGAGACCCTACAAACCTCTATCATCCCTAGCTGTTTCCTCATGCAGTGAATCCTCACTATTTCCTTATGTAGTGAATCCCCTGTGTTGCCTGTGGATTTGTGTGGGTTGGAAACCTGTTTTTTTGGTCATTCAGTTTGGCAAGGAAATTCCCCCCGTACCCACTTCTGCTTGATGTGAAACCTGTCTATCCTGACCTCATATGCAGTCCAGACCCATGTAGTTTTACCCCTCGCCCAAAACATTCATCTTGCTGTATTATGTATGGGGGGAATTTTGATGTCCCATGATGCTGTGTGTTAGTGACCTCTCTCTAATGGAGAGTTGTCACAATGAACATTCACTGAAACCTCTCTAATCCGAACCTCTGTAAATCGACCACACTGTCTAAACTGGCCATTCTGTTTGGTTCCAAAAGTCACCCATATATACGTAGGAATTGACCTCTGTAATCTGGTCAACTTCTCTTAGTCCCAAGGTGGCTGGATTGGAGAAGTTTTACTGGGTATGGCTGACCTATGGAGCAGGGCTTCGTTTGCTGGGGAGGGAGGGGACAAGGCCTTGATGGAACCTCTCCTCCCTTGGAATGAGGGGTAATATGTTTATGCACATGCACATGTTTATGTATGGGGGGAGGACAATTACTAAATAAAAGCCTGATTTATGTGTTTGTATATACATGATATATTGATGTATTTATGTTTTACCCACTACTTGCAGGATACAACATTTGCGCAATATGGACCGTATCAAGAACGGTGTTCCCAACTTTCCGAAGCTGTACTATCCAGAGGTCTACCTCCTGCACGGCGGATATTCAGTCTTCTTTGCCAAGGCCAAGGTAGACTCACATCCCCAAGTACATACACTGTAGTTACTGTAGTTTGTGTGTACTAATGTAGAGACTTCACAAAATATACGTCTTCTCAGAAGTTAGTAGCCACAAAGTATAGTATCCTGTGTTAAGTTCTGTCTTTTTCTGGTTTGCCTGCACAGGGCTACTGTGATCCTTCTAGCTACTGTGAGATGCATGATGTGAACCACAAAGAAGACCTTAAGCACTTTGCAAGACGCTCCAAATCTTGGACTGCTCCTTCTTCCTACACAGCAAAGAGAACTTGTCGTCTTTTCAGCAATCCACCTTAGTCTTGATTCTGTTCAGACCTCTGTGTATTTATGTGTGTGTTGGCTTGTGTGTGTGTGTGTGTGTGTGTGTGTGTGTGTGTGTGTGTGTGTGTGTGTGTGTGTGTGTGTGTGTGTGTGTGTGCATGTGTACGTGTACATGTGAGTGTGTGCATGTGTACGTGTACATGTGAGTGTGTGCATGCAAATGTACATATGTGCCTGTTTGCATGTATGTCTTTGTATGCTTACATGTCAGTTTGTGTGTGTCCATAGCTTCATAAGATGCCTTCTATTATTATTTCTGTCCCTTTGTCGGATGTAACATTGGAACAGTCTATTTTTTTGGTAATATTATTTCTCTGTATTGATGTATTTTCTTACTGTGTGCAATATTTAAGTGGGTGAACTTGAATTCTGTACAATATTGAGTATGAGACAAAAAGGATGTCGAGTGTTAGTATAAAGTTATATGCGAATTGCATTTGTATGGAGTTCTCATTCCCACAATGAACCATAACTGGGCATGCTGCATCAGTAGCCATTGTAGAGAAACACCGAATTCAACTTTGTGTAAATGATTTTTGCAAATCGTACAGTACTCTCACATGCATACAATTGTCATGTATTTGTAGCTTGATGGTATTGTTCTGAAGGTTAGGGTGTTTGAATCCGCGGCACGTGAAGCCAGACCGTTGAAAATAACCTTGCTAAAGAAAGTTGGCGCCATTCTAGCTTAGTCTCCGCCTACAAGATGGCAACTCTGCAGCACCCACTGGAAACAGCGAGATTCGTTGCCACAAACGCGGAGCACGTCAAATGTGATCAAGCGGCTGCTAAACGTACGGCAGAACATGTGAGTGTGTGCTATAGATGATTTACTGGTGGAAAAGAACATGTATGAAGGCCATAGAGAAATGGCCAATAATGGGATCGAATCCCTTGAGCAATTGCAATAAGTACAGTTGGTTCCCTCAAGAGTGGTTTGTACTGTGTATGGTTACTATCCATGCTACGGCTGTGGCTGATGTTTAGAACTTTGCTGTTGAACCCACTTCATAACGTTCTCTGATCATTTATTGAAGTTCTCTGTCATGACAGCTCCTTTCGGTTATTCAAGCAAACGAAACTCTTTGTAAAGTTTGTAATGAAGAAGAAGGGATCCCTCCTGGGCTCTCCGATATTGAAAAGCTACACTGGTGTGTGTGTGTGTGTGTGTGTGTGTGTGTGTGTGTGTGTGTGTGTGTGTGTGTGTATGTGTGTGTGTGAGCATCTCCAAGGTAGAAGGCTATCACTTCCTCCTAGTATTACAATAATCCTACATGTACAGGATATTTCTCATCAGTACGTGGAATTTCTGTTTCTGGGGAAATCCTGGGGAAAAGCCATTTGGAGTCTTTCATAATGGACAGCTGAAAACTGGCATGAGAGCAATGACCTCAGCTGTACTGAGAGCTCACGAGGTACCTATGTAGTTTAGCATACATAGATTTATAGCCATAGGAAGGGCAAGAGCTAGTATGCTATTGAGAGAAAGACGGTATGTGTGTTATTGAGTAGGTATGAGGGCTGTAGGGAGTGGGAATGAGGGCTATGGGGAACAGGAATGAGGGCTGCAGGGAGTGGATATGAGGGCTGAGGGAGTGGATATGAGGGCTGAGGGAGTGGGAATGAGGGCTGAGGGAGTGGGGGTGAGGGCTATGGGGAACAGGAATGAGGGCTGCAGGGAGTGTGGATGTGGGCTGAGGGAGTGGATATGAGGGCTGAGGGAGTGGGGGTGAGGGCTATGGGGATCAGAGATGAGGGCTGTAGGGAGTAGGGATGATGGCCATTTTTATCCACTTTAATTTAGTTGTTGTACTCTTTCCTACTGTTAGGAGGGCCTCCCTGTGTGTCAGCCTGATTTCTATGCCAAAGCTACACGAGAACTAGTAGAGAAGGTACTGAAATCTGACACAGAGACCCCCATTCCCTTACTGGAGCAAAGATGGAAGAATGTACAGGAAGTTGGCCAAGTGCTGAAGAAGGTTATTCAGTCCATGTTTATCTCATGCATTCTGTGTGTGTGTGTGTGTGTGTGTGTGTGTGTGTGTGTGTCTGTGTGTGTGTGTGTCTGTGTGTGTGTGTGTCTGTGTGTGTGTGTGTGTGTGTGTGTGCGTGTGTACATGTGTACATACATGTATTCTGCATACACTGACATGCAGATATGATCTCCCATCTCCTTGTTTTCCTCTGTACACAGAGATTCTCCAATTCAGTGGTGGCAATGATGGAGGAAGCTGGTGGAGATGCATGGAAACTTGTTATTCTTGTAGCTGAAAACTTTCAGTGTTACCACGATGTTGCTGAGTTCAAAGGGCGTACTGTCTCTCTTCTTAAAAGAGCACAAATTTTTGTATCTGATGTTCATTTCATGTTCCAAGGAGAAAGCTTTGGAAAACTGGAAGGTATGGATCGACTGACAATGTTTCCTGATTACAGAGTACCTCAAGTGAGTCGCTGTGTCCTGGGTTGGTTTGTGCATGTGCAGCTTTTGTGCAGCATGTACGCATACTTCTTTGTAGAGTTTGCAGTATTTTGGAGTAATGAAATACACAGATGAGTTGCTTGAAAAACTGAGAAATGGTGTGTGTGTGTGTGTGTGTGTGTGTGTTTGTTTGTTTGTGTATGTATGTGTGTGTGTGTGTGTGTGTCAGTCAGTGTTTTACTCTGCTGAACAACAGTACTCCAGTGGTCACAAAACGCGTTTTGTTTCATCACTGTAGAAGAAGAGCTAGAACCCGGTTCTGTTCTCGAGGTAGAAATACGAGCCTGCTCAATTTTGTCTGTTGAAGTTAGTTGAATTGGCACACGTGTGTGTGTGTGTGTGTGTGTGTGTGTGTGTGTGTGTGTGTGTGTGTATGTGTGTGCATGTACATATGCACATGTGCATGTGTACATGTGTTATTGTGTGTCCATGCGTATATTATGTATATATATTTCTAGCATAATACATGTGTAGATTTTACCCCTCTATAATCTTGCATGTCCATGATTCCATCCCCATTCAAAGGAGGCAGAAACTATGTAGTCCGCTGGCACAGTTTAGATCATACCAAAACCAGTTGAGTCGGTTTGAAGACTGTCCAGCTAAGTTGGTTTGAAGTCTGTAGACAGCTATCCAAACCGGTTCTCACAGCTATACCAACTGCTTGCTGCCTTCTCCGCCCTGCTATCTTCTCTGCCTTGCTGCCTTCTCCACCCTGCTATCTTCTCTGCCTTGCTGCCTTCTCCTCCCTGCTATCTTCTACACTGTATTTTTGTTTGCTGTCTTTGCAGTTTGTACGGGAAGAGCTCCAAAAGCTTCTTCAGCAGTCAGTGAATCTCTCAAAGAAGACATGTTTGGCAACCGAAATAGACAACTATCTTTGGAAATACGCCAAATCACATGCAAGTGAAATGGACAGCCTAAGACTCCCCATTCATCACACCAGAACCATCTTCTACTGAAGCTACAATGTCATGTATTACTGTAATATTTAATTTTATAGATTATTATCCAATATCAACATGATTTTGTCCGATTAGCATATTTAATCTGAGGTGTCTATATGTTGCCAGGGGCAAGCCCCACGTGCAGACTTAGATATTATGATTCCACATGTACAGATATTACACAGCACTAGTTCATATTATGTAGGATGACATAAATACAAAATGGCCGCCCATATATACATCATTATGTCAAAATGAAAAATGGAGGCAAGAATAGGGTCTGTGCGAAGTGAGACTATATTATACATCAGGGCTCATGTAATATGAATTAAATATAGTATTATGTAGTGTAATAATAATAATAATATGATAAAAGGAAAATACATCAGGAGAATCTATGAACCATGCAAGTTTGCTTGCTAGAGACAACAATGTATGAAATCATGCATTTACGTATATATACACATTTTACATAGATAGATTTTAGATATGTGTACATACATGATTATGTATAGTGTAGAGTACCTATGTATGTATTGACATAAAGAACAATACTAAAAGTCGGTGCATGTATACAGCATGCACTTGGTTATGAGTTAGTAGAAAACCTCAGCATCTGAGACATCACTGCTGGGGCTTTTTGGTATACCTTTCTTTGGTTTGGTTGCGGCTTCCTTCTTCAACATTGAAACATCTCGCACTTCAGTTCTCTCGTCTCCAGCTTGTTGCAGGCTGCGCTCCACCACGGTCTGATGAAAGACGGAAGAAGGACCAGACAGATTGGGGAAGATTAGAAGAATCCTCCATGCCAGAATGACTGAAATGATCAAAAGCCCCGCCCCCACAATGAGCAGAATGAATGAAAATCCAACATAAGGCATTGTGCTGTAAGCCCTTCCAAGTAAATCTCTTCTTGGCTCCAGAAGTCGGCGCCCATCTGTCAGATCCCAAATGTGGAGGTCAGCATAAAATGCAACTGCCACAAAACCAACCAATCCTGTGAACGGAAGAGATAGACAAATGTAGGTAGCAGTGTGGTTCAAACTATAGCGGCAAACCTATACTCCATCAGTTGCCAAACAAAATTTTTACAAATAAACAGTGTGATAGTAGGTATAATCTTCAACACATACATGTATATATAATATATATATATATTATATATATATTATACAGTGGGATCTTGTTTATTCGACCACATGTGCCAGATAAGCCAGGTGTTGGATAAATCAGCTAGAATTGTGTACAGTTTGGTGACGGGGATTCACAACAGAGTATGGGATAAATGAGATTTCCGGATAAATCACATGTGACTATACACAAACATACTTCAATGCATAATGAATATAATTAGGTGCACATCACTTGTACACTATCTTGGCAAAAATGTTAACGATTAAGCCTACATGCTATTGCAATGGCATCACAGTCGCTACACAGCTCACCAGCAAAGAGATTGGTAAGGTACACAGCAGGAGGCCCTTTCCACAGCGATGTCACAAGCTGGTAAGAGTTCAAGACAGCAAATGCAATTGCCAAAAGGTTGGAAAGGATTGCCCCCATTACCAATGCAAACACAACAATGAATTTCCACCTTGGAAGCTGATCATCGTAATAGTCTAGAATAAAAAAAGCAGGATAACACATACACATTACAACACAGCCCACACATAGATGTAGTTAGCCTGTACAAAGATGCTTTGACAAGGCATTTCACTGTGTGCTTAGCTATGATAAATACAGTGGAAGGTCCAAATCAGCCAATCCACGGACCTCAAAATGATGTCAGGTTACAGAGGTTTCAAGCTTATCAGGGTGAGTCTTACTATGGTCTAATATGATGACAGTCACGGTACTTCTGGGGATGGTCAGATTAGGGAGAATGTTGGAATACTCCACTGACAAATTGGTAAGGTTACATTGTACTCAGTTTGGTGCTACTGACACACACACACACACACACACACACACACACACACACACACACACACACACACATACACACATACACACACACACATACGCACGCACACGCACATATACGCACGCACGCACACACGCACGCGCACACACACACACACACACACACACACACACACACACACACCAATGGAATACTCTTCGTATCTTCTGACTTTGGATAGCCCGGAATCAGTGTCGTTGGATGCCCTAAATAGTCCCAAAGTGATTCTTGCGCGCTCGAATCCTCCGTGGTCTGGTCTAGCTTCCACTACCGACCATTCGATCGTACCCGCTGCTGCCGCATACAGGACTATGGATATCAAATCAATGACCACGATGGCCCATGCTAGCGCGTATCTCTCGCGGAAACAGGACTGCTTACAGCCTCTTTTGCAGCTGCAGCGAAGTCTGGTGAGACTCCTCCAAAACCAATACCAGTAGTCCCAAAATTTCTCGCTAGTTGTGACCCCAGGTGTATCCCCGCGAACAACCGTCTCGTGTGTTACATCTAATCTCTCTGAGCGATCCCCAAAATCTCCTCGAAGTTCGATGAGGTCGTCTTCTCTTGCAAAGGATACAGTGGCCATTGCGTTTAGAAAGTTGTCCACCCCTCTAGTTTGGGACACACCCAAAACTTGTGGTGATCACGTGCTAATCACGTTGGGTAGGGGGTGTGTCCTGTACGGCACGAGGATATTATTGTTAATTAGACGGGTAATACCCCCGTGCCAATCTCCCTCCACACTGCATAGTCATCTCTTTGCCGTCTGACAAGAATTTGAAGTCAAAGAAGAAGATACAGGTATTACGACTCTAGTGAAGAATAGGTTATTCCTTTTCAGTTTTAGTGAAGACCCAAGAACTTTTCTTCAGATTTCTAAACGTTCAAATCTTTAATTTATCTCACATATTCACTCAACTAAGGATGGCGTCGAGAGATTCCAGGCACGGAGGTAAATGAATGTATATATTTGTATTTTTGGGTTTTGTGGTGCTTTAAAGAGTAAAGAGTAAGTTTGACCCATACACGCTTGCATTTTAAAATGGCTGCCGCTTTGGTATCCCCTCTTAGGTGTAAGCTGTGATGCCTGCGGAAAGGGAGGATTTGGCGGCAAAAGGTACAAATGCCTTATTTGCTATGACTTCGACTTGTGTTCTGAGTGCTACGACTCTGGCCGTGAGGGAGGCAATGGGCAGCACGAGCTGGCTCACCCAATGCAGTGTATCCTAACGAGAGTGGATGCAGGTGAGTAGGTAGCATGCTTCAAGCTGCTCTGTTTTGATCTGTCACACCGGGTCCCTTTTCCATCTGTGGTTGATGTAGTGGAACCTCTAACACACACACACACACACACACGCACGCACGCACACACACACACACACACACACACACACCACACACACACACACACACACACACACACACACACACACCACACATACACACACACACACACACACCACACCAAAGCTGTATTTCACACTCTACATGCATACATACTGTTGTACATTTGTAGATGTTCTTGTTTTACAATAGCATAAGATTCAATTAGGGTACTTGTATTGGAGTCAGATTGCTGCTGTGACAGGTATCTTTGGAAACATTAGCATATAGGTGTTTCAGGAACTATCACAGAGATATAAAAATTGCTTATGCCCCCACTCTCTGAGACGTAGCAAGTGTAGCATTTCCTTACATCTCTGAAATTGTACTCAGGATGATGGTAGCTGTGGGCCCATATATGCAGCTTGCTCCCCATACTACTGCGCTCAGGATGACGGTAGCTGTGGGCCGGTGCATACGGACTGACGTAAACAGGTTGGACAGGAATTTCTGTTCAATGGGAAGAGCTCTTGAAAACCGCTATCTGTACTTTAACAAGTGGTCTTTTGTACTAACAGCAAGAGCAGCTGTATACAAACAAGGAATGCAGTTCTCTGTTGGGTTCTTGTTGGTAGTAGTTGTACTTGACTCACTACACCTGTTCACTGTGTTGTGTGTTGAGCAGTTGTTCATATTCCATAGTAATTCAATACACGCTTTATGTATTGATCCCCGAATTAATGAATCAAGGTTTGTTAAGTTCGTTAATTGCTGTTGATACTGCTGTATTCAGCCCCTGGATCTTCAGAATTCTTCACTATATCAGAAATTCACTATAACCAGTTGATGTACATAATATTATAGTAGAACATTAACTGGGTCACATGCGCTTGTTCACTATATTATGCAGAAATTCACTGTGAGAGTGTTCCTTGTAACAAGTTTCCATTTTGTGTAATACATATAGTCCGTTAACCGTAATTAGTCTTTATATGTGGGTCATCTTGCTCTGTCATTTTCCTCCCTCCTCCTCTCTACAGAACTACACTATTCTGGTGAAAGCTACTCACAAGAGCAGTCACAATCCATGGCCTTTACCTGTCCACTTTGTGGGAAGCTGGGGTTCTCTGAAAGTCAACTCTTCGAGCATGTCACGAAAACCCACTCTGACTCGGGTCTGCACTCAGAATGTGTGAGTATTGGTGTGCATGGAAGTGTGTGTGTGTGTGTGTGTGTGTGTGTGTGTGTGTGTGTGTGTGTATGTGTGTGTGTGTGTGTGTGTGTGTGTGTGTGTGTGTGTGTGTGTATGTGTGTGTGTGTGTGTATGTGTGTGTGTGTGTGTGTGTGTGTGTGTGTGTGTGTGTGTGTATCAATCTCACAATTATTCCCATTTTTCTACAGATCTGTCCCATATGTGCTGCTAGTCCCATGGGAGAACCGAATTTGGTCACAGACGATCTCCCCTCCCACTTTGCTCTCGAGCACCGAGCTAGGGATGTTGACTGGATATCCTTTGCATATTTGTAGTACAGAGTGATGAGTGTTTGGCAGTGTGGGCATTCTGTTGAGAGAGATTTGTCACTGATGACAAGAAGTGTGTGTGTGTGTGTGTGTGTGTGTGTGTGTGTGTGTGTGTGTGTGTGTGTGTGTGCTTGTGTGTGCATGTGTGTGTATGTGTACGTGTGTGTACCGTACTTACGTATGTGTTTATGTATTTGTGTGTGTGTGTGT
Organism: Halisarca cf. caerulea; assembly: GCA_963170055.1. Taxonomy (NCBI): domain Eukaryota; kingdom Metazoa; phylum Porifera; class Demospongiae; order Chondrillida; family Halisarcidae; genus Halisarca; species Halisarca cf. caerulea. The sequence continues at coordinate 1,417,147 of CAUJGJ010000277.1, read as the reverse complement.
ACATATGTACATGTGTGTGTACATATGTGCGTGTGTGTATGTACGTGTATATGGTGTGTGTTCAACTCACAAACATTTGTTGTAGTTCCCCTTAACATGTGTTCACGGTGACCGTCACGTGCGGAGACTCTTGCACCAAGCTAGAGGTCTCCCCAGGAGAGCGGCTGGGAGACAGGCACAGTATCTGAGTGCTCCCCTCTATGCCGGCACAGACTCTCCCGATGTGTCGTTCACACCGGATGCAAGACTGGGGCTGGTCCCGCCCCCAAGGCCAGGTAGTGGGGCCCGTCCCGTCCCAGGTCCAGAATACGATGAGCTATTTGCAGACTTTATCCCAGCAATACATCAAGGTGAGCGCTGAAGCCTCCTCACTGCTCGTACAGGTGTAGATAAATGCATGTGTGCATGCTTATTTGTACATGTGCACACACACACACACACACACACACACACACACACACACACACACACACACACACACACACACACACACACACACACACACACACACACACACACACACACACACACACACACACACACACACACACACACACACACACACACACACACACACACACACATACACACACACACACACACATACACATATATTACAGCACTATTTTCTGTGCAGGTCGTGAACTCAGAGGCACTGGTGATGTCCCTCCTCGTAATGTAGCTCGAGTAGTTGATCTCGACGAGACTCCCTACATATTTTCACGGCATGATCGTCCATCACCTGGACACCATCGCTCACTGCTCAAACATCTCGTCAGGAGTGGGAACACCCCCCACACTGCAGCAGCTCTGTCACAGTTCCTCCAGGTTCCAGAGAGAGATGTTGCGGATAGTACGATTGAGAGGCAGACTAGCAAGGGAAGGTGGAGTGAGTCTGTGCAGACGCAATCCAAGCCTTCAACTGACCAACCCGCAGGTTTCTTGCTGTCAAAGTGAGTTAAAGTTGACAAATCTCTATATCAGTATTTGGCCAGGTATTTTTACCAAATGACCTGATAAAATTACCAAATGATGACCTAAACTATGTATGTACGTATGACTAAGTAGTCATCCAGTCGATAACTTGTACCTAAATCCCTTATACTGTACGCATGGCTATGTGTAAACATGACGTGAACACAATAACTACCTGAAGGTCTGATTTAGACCATGTCTTTTTGTGTGAGTAGACATAGTACAGTGCATTTGGATGTGTTTATGACAGATAACGCATGTCACTACTTTCTTCATCAAACAATTATTCAGTTGCACAACGTTCCCCCCGCTTGGGCTTCTTCAGGTACGCACAGGTTTGTGTACCTGAAAAAGCCCAAGTGGGGAGAAGCTGCATATTAGAATGATTGTTTGTTTAAGAATTATGACATGCATTTTCTTTCCAAAGTTTAAACAAATCCAAATCGATCTAGCATGTCAAAGAATTTCTACAACTATAGTACATCAGTGTTCTAGCCAGAATTTCCCTATAGCAGGGGGTAAAGCAGCAGTCAGTGATTGTAGCACAGTGAATTCTTGTCACAATCCGCCACAATTTTTTTATCCAAGTCAATGTGAAGCAAAATCCTAATCCATGCACAAAAGTGGTGGATTTCTGCCCTTGTACTCGTAATCCCCCATGATTTCAAGCAAGTGACTACAATATTGAACAATATCGCAGTAAAATGGGCAGTTGATTCCTTACAGGGTGGGGAGAATGAAAGCAGGGTGGGGGGGATGAAAGCAGGGTGGGGAGAATGAAAGCAGGTTGGGGGAGAATGAAAGCAGGGTGGGGGAGAATGAAAGCAGGGTGGGGGAGAATGAAAGCAGGGTGGGGAGAATGAAAGCAGGGTGGGGGAGAGTGAAAGCAGGGTGGGGAGAATGAAAGCAGGGGGGGAGAATGAAAGCAGGGTGGGGAAAATGAAAGCAGGGTGGGGGAGAATGAAAGCAGGGTGGGGGAGAGTGAAAGCAGGGTGGGGAGAATGAAAGCAGGGTGGGGGAGAGTGAAAGCAGGGTGGGGAGAATGAAAGCAGGGGGGGAGAATGAAAGCAGGGTGGGGAAAATGAAAGCAGGGTGGGGGAGAATGAAAGCAGGGTGGGGAGAATGAAAGCAGGGTGGGGGAGAATGAAAGCAGGGTGGGAGAGAATGAAAGCAGGGTGGGGGAGAATGAAAGCAGGGTGGGGAGAATGAAAGCAGGGTGGGGGAGAATGAAAGCAGGGTGGGAGAGAATGAAAGCAGGGTGGGGGAGAATGAAAGCAGGGTGGGGAGAATGAAAGCAGGGTGGGGGGGAATGAAAGCAGGGTGGGGAGAATGAAAGCAGGGTGGGGAGAATGAAAGCAGGGTGGGGGAGAATGAAAGCAGGGTGGGAGAGAATGAAAGCAGGGTGGGGGAGAATGAAAGCAGGGTGGGGAAAATGAAAGCAGGGTGGGGGAGAATGAAAGCAGGGTGGGGAGAATGAAAGCAGGGTGGGGGAGAGTGAAAGCAGGGTGGGGAGAATGAAAGCAGGGGGGGAGAATGAAAGCAGGGTGGGGGAGAATGAAAGCAGGGTGGGGGAGAGTGAAAGCAGGGTGGGGAGAATGAAAGCAGGGGGGGAGAATGAAAGCAGGGTGGGGAAAATGAAAGCAGGGTGGGGGAGAATGAAAGCAGGGTGGGGAGAATGAAAGCAGGGTGGGGGAGAATGAAAGCAGGGTGGGAGAGAATGAAAGCAGGGTGGGGGAGAATGAAAGCAGGGTGGGGAGAATGAAAGCAGGGTGGGGGAGAATGAAAGCAGGGTGGGAGAGAATGAAAGCAGGGTGGGGGAGAATGAAAGCAGGGTGGGGGAGAGTGAAAGCAGGGTGGGGAGAATGAAAGCAGGGGGGGAGAATGAAAGCAGGGTGGGGAAAATGAAAGCAGGGTGGGGGAGAATGAAAGCAGGGTGGGGAGAATGAAAGCAGGGTGGGGGAGAATGAAAGCAGGGTGGGAGAGAATGAAAGCAGGGTGGGGGAGAATGAAAGCAGGGTGGGGAGAATGAAAGCAGGGTGGGGGAGAATGAAAGCAGGGTGGGGAGAATGAAAGCAGGGTGGGGGAGAGTGAAAGCAGGGTGGGGAGAATGAAAGCAGGGGGGGAGAATGAAAGCAGGGTGGGGGAGAATGAAAGCAGGGTGGGGGAGAGTGAAAGCAGGGTGGGGAGAATGAAAGCAGGGGGGGAGAATGAAAGCAGGGTGGGGAAAATGAAAGCAGGGTGGGGGAGAATGAAAGCAGGGTGGGGAGAATGAAAGCAGGGTGGGGGAGAATGAAAGCAGGGTGGGAGAGAATGAAAGCAGGGTGGGGGAGAATGAAAGCAGGGTGGGGAGAATGAAAGCAGGGTGGGGGAGAATGAAAGCAGGGTGGGAGAGAATGAAAGCAGGGTGGGGGAGAATGAAAGCAGGGTGGGGGAGAGTGAAAGCAGGGTGGGGAGAATGAAAGCAGGGGGGGAGAATGAAAGCAGGGTGGGGAAAATGAAAGCAGGGTGGGGGAGAATGAAAGCAGGGTGGGGAGAATGAAAGCAGGGTGGGGGAGAATGAAAGCAGGGTGGGAGAGAATGAAAGCAGGGTGGGGGAGAATGAAAGCAGGGTGGGGAGAATGAAAGCAGGGTGGGGGAGAATGAAAGCAGGGTGGGAGAGAATGAAAGCAGGGTGGGGGAGAATGAAAGCAGGGTGGGGAGAATGAAAGCAGGGTGGGGGGGAATGAAAGCAGGGTGGGGAGAATGAAAGCAGGGTGGGGGTGCTTTAGCTAAAACCCTGGTACATGTCTGAAGTAACATTTCTGTTTGTGCACACATAGCACTGCTGTGTGTGCGTTCAGTCCCTATGCAAACATACTGTGCATACATACCAGATTGCATGTATTGCACAGCTAGACTATATGTATGGTGTCTTTCAACTTTTTCAGCACAGTGGTTTTTAGGGAGGTACTTAAGTTTCAGTCGTGAAAAATTTAAAGTTGCTATGGACTAGGCTTGAACTTACGTATACGTACATAGCACTGTACTGTTGTCCAGGGGAGAACACTGCTGTATGTGCGTGTACTTGCACACCTGACAGAAAGACTTCCACTTGTTTTCTGTGTGCAGCCCTCACACATGTGAAATGTTTGTGAGTTGGACACACAGGAGAGTTCATAGCTAGAGAAGCTGTAAATCTCTTGTCTCTGTTTGCACTTCGTCTCTCTTCTGTGTTTGAACCTGTTTGCTGTTTCATCGTAGAAAATACAAATGCACTAATTTCTTGATACATACATTCTCTGTTGTAATGTACGGAATCTGATGACTATATAATTGCTATTCACACATACGTATGTATGTATACACATGCACACTCACATGGACGGAGGTACACATGCATGCACACATGCACACACACACACATGCACACGTACACACACACACACACACACACACACACACACACACACACACACATGCACACACACACAATCAACAACTAGTATTCGCTGCAGGTTGTCTGTAACAGACACACTAAACAAGGAAGAGAAAAGCAGTGAAGAAGACGACGTTTCTCGCAGCTCTTTCGTGCAGGAACTTATTCTATCCACCCTCTGTTTGACTAGCGAGGAGAGTGACTCAGATACTGCCTAAGGGTGCTGTAAATATCCTGTGTTTTGTCACATTTGTAAGTATGTGTGCATGCAAACTTATATTACCCATTTCTTGTATTTGGTTGTCATGTTCATTGTACAAGTTTAGCAATGATTTAACTTCAATCAATTAATTCACAATCATTCCGTTGTTATCGATGCTTATTCACACACAGTGGGACCTCTGTAACCCGACGTTCTCCCCAATCAGACCATGCACCTTCTGACAGACAGTCACCATGTTTGACCACATTATAAAAACACTGGATAATTAATCTAACCTCTGTGATCTCGTGTCTATCTACTGAGGCTCATGGTGTGTATGACAATGGAGGTTCTATTAACAATTAATGAATATGGTAAGAAAATAACTTAAATCTCAAGATATATAAAAGTTCCGTGTAAAAAATACCAGATTTGCAGTATTATTGAGTAAGCAGCAATATTGAGTATTATTGCAATTAAATATACCAGGTAATAGTTGGTGTTAATTCCTCCCAGCTCGTTCCATAGTGTCGTCGGCCAGCATGTAAGCTGGGTGGTACAACCCTGCAATTTCAGATTGGGTGTGGTCAGAGTCCTTCCTCTTTTTCAGACTTGGATTTGGCACTGTGTTGTTAGTGCTTCCTAAGGAAGTGTATCTATGGCAACCAGAACAATGAATCTGCTTAATTACAGACGTACCATTACAGGAATCATTCACACACTGGCTCACCCCATGTCATACAGAGGGCAGTATGGAATGTTGAGTGTTCTGAGATAACTCCATACATCAGTATAGGACCACTCCTGGAGTCGGGATTAAGAAACTGTTTCGTGAAATTAAAGCAAATTCTTTGAGCAAATTCATTCACTTTTGCACACAGTAAACTACTGATCTGCAAACAAGTGTGTTTATGCAACATTTTAACACTGCATGCACTCCCTGACACAGGTAAGCAAATGCGTGCATACACACACCATGAACACTAGGTTGCCAGGTTGTACATATAAACGCATGAAGAAAAACACATGCATGTACATGAGCACACACACGCGCGCATGCGCACACACACGCAAACATACAAGAATTGGATGAACTCTCATGTATTCTGGCCAATCAGTATCTGTTGGGCAAAATATGGTCAGTTTGTCGGAGAACGGATCTGTATATCTTGTACCCAAAAGAATAGCCTTAATGTGGCTGTCTTTCTGTTAAGGAGAGAACAAACAGAAGTATACACGCGCGCACGTGCACACACATACACACATACACACACACACACATACACATACACATACACACACACACACACAACACACACACACACACACACAACACAGAGAAAGAGAGAACATTGAAACAAGTAAGATATGTTGTACTGCATGTTGCATGTATGAGGTATGCATACAAACCATCTTTAATTCGTGCAGTGCTTCTCTGATCTGTCCTGGTATCTTGATCATATGTAAATTATACCTGAAAATTAGGTGACAGTCATTGGTGGTATGTTATAGGCAAACATTGGGATGCATGTGACATGTCACATGACCTGTCACATGACCTGGCATACTCGCCTCTCAATACTCTCTTTGATGAATGTGTCTACTTCTTTGAAGGGGTTCTCAGAGGAAATGTAGAGGACTTTTATCTTCCCTTC
>CAUJGJ010000277.1:1378400-1405900 GCA_963170055.1 Halisarca cf. caerulea | reverse complement strand
GTACAATGTGCAAGATTGGTCAGGTGTCGTTGACACATTCCTCCATCTTTGTGACAATCAGGTAAACAAAATGGAGGAAAGGGTCTGGCTATGCAAGACTAGTACAGAATGTGACTATAGCACACCACAACAGGAGGCCGTGTAATATAGCATAGCACACACTACAACACAGCAAAGGGCGTATAGAACACCACAAAAACAGCACAAGATGAAACACTATGGTAAGACCGGCCTGACCCTGGTATGCCCTGCTGCACAACAAGGTATTGTCAGCAAAGAGCCATACAGAGGTCAGAGTGCAACCAGCGGTAGTGCAAAGTATTCAAGACAATTGCAAAAAAATTATGCTTCCAAATAAGGAATAACATTTAGTACACAAAATGTCTGCCATAAAAGGGGCTGTAATTACCACCTTGTTGACTTTGACTCCAAGCTGCCACAGGTGCTGAGCAAGAAAGTAAGAGTTCGAATCCCTCACTAATCCCTTCAATATCTCGTCCCCAATCACTAAATTAAGATAAGAAATTTAAGAGTATACGTTGAAATATTATACTTTAGCTCTCTTCCGTCAATTTCTCCGTACTCACCTATTATGCCCGCAGTGGCGGCCATTTTGTCCCGGGTAATATCCTGCAATTTTCTACCTCTAAGGATATTCATAGATAGTTGTTTACAACAAGTTAGCATTCCGTAGATAAGCTAATAATGATATTCATCGTTTTAATGAGTAGGCGGTTGCTAAGGGCGGGGACAAAGGCCCCGACCATCCTGCATAATTTGAGGATCAAACCTTTAGATCAACTGGCTTTTGTGGGGAGCTTTTCCATCTACTAGCTCAGGTTGGGAAGAAAACGAGCAGAGTCGTCCGTGTCCATGTAGTGCTGTTGGAGGAAGAAGCATGGAGTATGCTTACATGTCGGAAAAGGAGCGGTCGGCGCAGCGACTGTCCCTGATAAGGAAGATGCAAAACACGATGGGCAGCAACACACGTCCTCGTTCGGGTGGCAAAGAACATTCGATGAGTCTTGGACGTTCTTTAACCTCTCCTCCTGCTGCACCAGTGAGTTTCGAAAGCAAGGAGACGAACTACTGTACCACCTTTGCAAGCTTTACCGTTTGCGTCCTGTTAAAAGCACACACCCTCCAGGGCACTTACTCATATTCCGCTTGCTGCATTGTTCGGGCAGGAATCCCTGAAAGCAATAATTATTTTGGACGTTGAGTATGCTACAACATGCATCCTCCTACCTGTAGCACGAATATTGACTAATGGGTGTGCTTAGGTCCTTATGTACGTACAGTGGGAGGGGTGGCAATTGCTAGAAACCTTTCACTTGCCCAGAGATAACGGATAGATATTATCAGAAGTCGTATTTCATAATACAGTGGAACCTCCGCATAAAGGACATCTTGGGACAGCTCCAATTGTTCTTTATAAGGAGGTTGTCCTCTTTGGGAGGCCCTAAATGTATTATAACTACAGGGAGGTGATATTTTGGGACCGCAAGTCTTGTCCTTTGTAGAGAGGTTATTATGCATTGTCCTTATTTGTGAGAGTCCACTATCAGAGGTTCCACTGTATATGTGTTGTTGTATGCAGGATCGCACTACAAGGGGCATTGTGAAGGTCAGCTATGATCTGGGCTATGCTACCCACACAAAGAGCTTGCTTGCAGAGGGGCACACCACGGTAGAGGACATTGTTGGTCAGATCCACGAGCAACTCAGGTTGGCCGGAGCTCCACAGGACTATGCCATTGAGGAGAGGAATCACATGACACAAGGTGTGTGTATGTATGTATGTGTGTGTGTGTGTGTACGTATGTGTGTGTGTGTGTGTGTGTGTTTGTGTGTTCGTGTGTGTGTGTGTGTGTGTGTGTGTGTGTGTGTGTGTGTGTGTGTGTGTGTGTGTGTGTGCGTGCGTGTGTGTGCAAACTCTTGGGCTCCTGTTCGCATGTATACAGATTGTTTTGTATGCATATACTTTTTTGATACATTTACGAAAGTGTCCATTCTTGTATCCATTTACAAAACGTATACGTACATTTACTAATGCTTTTACAGTGTTTTCATGTACATTGTTGATATGTACACATTGTTTAGTGTATGTTGTGTGCGTTAACTCTATATATGTTAGTAAAGACATTTGGACAGAATTGATTGTGCAGGAAGGATTTGATGGATAAATGGTGTCCGATTGATGAGAATTCACCACATGAGTGTGTTTGACGGGCTATTTCTGCACTTAGAGGGGCTGGTTGGGTCAGACATGCTTGCTAGACCTTCTACAATTGTGCACACTAGATCTGGTATAGGGTTATCTCACCTTAGCAAATACGCAGGTGCATTGTATAACAGTGCAAGTATGTGAAAGCCTAGGTGTATATGTACATGAATGATTATGTACTGTGCGTATGTATGTATGCACATGTTTATGCGTATATATGTACGTATTTCTACGTGTGTTTATATGTACGTATGTGTACATGCATGTACACATACGTACGCATGCGTGTATGCATGTCCATCCACATGCATACATATACTATTCTGTCGATGTGTGTATTATGACTCTGCAGTACAAGTAAAATGCCCTGTTCCTATGCATACGTACATACGTTCATTGGCATGTTTACATACATAATATACTATAGTTATGTATGAGTACGCATATGTACGTACATCAACTACTGAAATCTGGTAGTACTTTGTAGTTGATCTTCAGCAATATCGATAATGTGCGAGAGTTCAGTGTGCTCTGAAGTACAGTGGTTTGCTGTATTGCACAGTGGACACCATGTCTGTGAACTCCAAGTTGGAGGCATCCTCGCCCTAGTCAGAGTGCTGGGAGAAGGGTTGTGTAGTCTTAGCTTGAGAAAACATGTTTATGCAAGACAATGATGTGTGTGTGTGTGTGTGTGTGTGTGTGTGTGTGTGTGTGTGTGTGTGTACAGTGTGTGATGCTCACATGAATGGGCAGATCTCAAAGCTGTGAGTATGATCGATCTTTGTTTTTATTGCAGATGTTCGCTTTCTGAAAAGACACGAAAATCCACTGACCAATCAGATGCGTTATGGTCACCAAGAGGCTTTCGTTGAGTTGTGGTTGGTCCAGTCAAGGGACCACAGCTCGGGGAGAGGAACATCAGGAGGAACTACCAAGAGCAAGAGGTCCTCTAACACAATGAATGGTTCAGATGAGTCTCTGGAAGAGGTTGGGAGGACGGTGTCGCCAAAGGAGGAAGGTCAGAGTCTACACATGTACATGTACAGTAGCCATGCTGAGATGCAATCATGCATTAGTACGTACGTATGTACATATGTACATACATGTACGTACATACGTACATATACATATATATGTAACCTCCATAATAATTGTATCAAGGGAAGCACTTGTGTTTGACACACACACACACACGCATGCACATACACGCACACACACACACACACACACACACACACACACACACACACACACACACATATGTGCACACACACACACACACACACACACACACACACACACACACACACACACACACACACACACACACACACACACACACACACACACACACACACACACACACACACACACACACACACACACACACACCTCTGCTTTGTCCTCCCTATAGTCAGTGATCATGGAATAGCTCAGTTAGAAGGTGTATTGGAAGAAGCGTTGCAAGATCTCCCATCCCTTGTTCATGAGATTCAAGAAAGACTTAGAGGTCAGATATCCTTCATAATGTTCCATTGTTACTTCTTTCATATTCCTACCTCTTACCTCTTCACTTGCTCACTCGCCATTTTTGTCTTCAGTTCTTTCTGATTCTGTTGCTAATGAAAATGGTAAGCCAAAGCCAGGATTACCGCCAAGGAGAATGCTTTGGGATCAGTTGAAACCACAAGCAGCACAGGTGTGTGTGTGTGTGTGTATGTGTGTGTGAGAGTATGTGTGTGTATGTGTGTGTATGTGTGTATATGTGTGTGTATATGTGTGTGTGTGTGTGTGTGTGTGTGTGTGTGTGTGTGTGTGTATGTGTGTGTGTCCGTCCCTCTGCACCACACACACATGTATACGTACATATGTACATGTATTACATGTACATAATATTTTACTGTATTAGCGAAATTTGCACACATATTAACTATGACATTTGCAATATGCCATTTGCAATATTATGATATTTGCAATATCACGAGTATCCACATCACTACAGCTTGTAAGGGAGATTCGTAGACTTGTGGACAACTGTGAGTTCCTTGCAAGTCGTCACTGTCCATCTGCAGTCTGTCAACGTATTGTCACTCTCCTGGTGGAGCTCATCACCGACCACAGTAGAGAGGTACACACACATGCACACACACACACACACACACACACACACACACACACACACACACACACACACACACACACACACACACACACACACATACACACATACACACACACACACACACACACACAGACACACACACACACACACACACACACACACACACACACACACACACTATGAACAAACCTGACTTGATGTGTAACACATGGTTTAACTTCATTTGATACACCCAATGTGACTTTACACAGTACAAACATATACATACGTACGTACATAGCATGTGTCAAAACTATTCATGCTTGTGGAATATGTACCATATATACATAATATTATATGTACTCTCCATACACACAAGTGTATACTTGTTTATACGTGTACTCTGTCTGCAGCTTGTGTCTGTGACCAAAGAAATGTGTGCCTTAAGAGGAGCTGCCACCACTCAGTTCGATTCTTCAGTTGCCAGCTTTGCCAACCAGGTAATTATGTGTGTGTGCACAACTAGAGGAGGATTGTAGTGTGTGTGTGTGTGTGTGTGTGTGTGTGTGTGTGTGTGTGTGTGTGCGCGCGCGTGTGTGTGTGTGGTGTTTGGTGTGTGTGCAAAGTTTACATGTGTGTACGAGCATTTTGACATCTGTAGTATTCAACTTTCTGAGTACCCATAGCCATACGTCTGCATTCCTCCTGTATCAGATATCGTACATCTCTAACTTGATCGGTAAGAGTCACAGTGCCATCAGAGCAGCGGCCATCTCTGGGCACCTTTTGGAGGTGACAGCCATTGACAACCTCAGTGAAAAGCAGAGGAAGGTAAGAGTGAACACGAGGAGTATATATCTCTGGAATTGTGTGTGTGTGTGTGTGTGTGTGTGTGTGTGTGTGTGTGTGTGTGTGTGTGTGTGTGTGTGTGTGTGTGTGTGTGTGTGTGTGTGTGTGTGTGTGTGTGTGTGTGATTATGTGTGCGTGTGTGCGTGCATGCATGAGTATGTGCATTGATTGCTACATACGTATCTCTTAAAACTGGGTGACTGGAAGCTACCTCAATTTGTACAAAGCACTGAGTGCCTATGTCTTGTACTTAACCTGTGATTGGAGTCTTCCTCGTCACCTGAACTGATACAATTTTTCCTTCCTTCAGACATCAGATGGTATCTCCTTCACTGGCTCCAGTATTGTGTCTGCTGTCCTTGTGTTTGCTGAGGCCTCTGCATTTTTAGGGTGAGGAGCTACGTGTGTGTGTGTGTGTGTGTGTGTGTGTGTGTGTGTGTGTGTGTGTGTGTGTGTGTGTGTGGTGTGTGTGTGTGTGTGTGTGTGTGTGTGTGTGTGTGTGTGTGTGTGTGTGTATGTGTACACACCTAGCTCATATACACACCGTATGTATGCCTCACACTTCCTCTCAACTGAACACCTATCCATTACTACCTGCAGGTTGATCAGAGCTGGTTATGATGACAAAAGAGACTATTTTGCAAAACTTGCCGCTAATGTCCTGAGAACAGCAAACTGGGCTATGAATACCGTTAGAGAGACAACCGAGTGAGCTAATGGGCAACTGCACTACATGTATTGAGATGGATCTGTTGGTTCCTTGTGGCTACTGTATATAAAATGCATGACATTGTGTTAGTGTGCACTGTATGTGCGTACGTATGTGGATATGATACTGCCTTTTGCATTTACATACAGTACACACAGTACATACGTACGTACGAATGTACATATGTACTGATGTACTTCACAGACCAGTGATCCCTGCCCCTCCCCTCCCCTCCCCTTCAGGTACTCCCTACTCCACCTCCACCCTCTGAGGAGTAGGGTGCATGACATGGAGCAGAAACTGAAGGAAACAATGGACAGTTTAGTAATAGCTGTAAGGAAAGCTTCAGACTACAGCTCTTCACCAGGTATGGATGTGGTGTGTGTGTGTGTGTGTGTGTGTGTGTGTGTGTGTGTGTGTGTGTGTGTGTGTGTGTGTGTGTGTGTGTGAGTGCGTGCGTGTGTGCGTGTGTGTGTGTGTGTGTGTGCGTGCATGAGAGTTATGTCCATGATTGTACATGCTGCATGTACTGTGCATGCGTGTATGATGTTTGTGCATTCACTGTGTGTGATGCCTCTACATGTACACACATGTACATACGTGCATAGCATTACTAGCACACTATGTACTCCCAATCCCTGTACAACCTCTCCTTGTGTCTCTGTCATTTGTTCTGCCCCAGACTCTGTCCCAGAGATGCTCCTAGCAGCACACAAGGTCATCATGTCCACTCTGGACTACCTGGTGGTGGCGCAGTGTGCATCCCTCCTCCATCAGGTCTTCATCCCACAAGACGACATCCTACAGATGCCGTGGGTGCAGGGAGTGCTAGCCAGCAGGAGTGAGTGCTCCAGCCTTGTTTTTTGGACTGCAACTATGTGTATGTGTACCATGTATGCATGTATTGTACATACAGTAGTGTCCCTTACTGTACATGATAGTATGTGCATAAATACTCTGTATGTACGTATGTATATATGTATATGTACATACATATGTACATGCATATATGTAGCATTTGCTGTAAGGGTGTGTGCATGATACGGTAGATGTATATGGCATTGTTGTAACTGTAAGGATGTACAGTGAACCCTCTCTGATCCGCCACAATTAATGGTGGATTAGTGGGGTCGGTGGATTAACGAGGTTTGAACACAGTACACGCATTTTAATTTGTTTTTTGGAAGCTAGGGAGAATTGGTGGGGTTGGAGGATTATTGGGGGGGGGGGGGGGGGGGGGATTAGAGAAGTTTCCCTGTATGCTTGTAGTGTACTACAAGGACTCTATGTAGTATGTGTGACTGTTTCCTTTCTTTCCTCGGTAGCTTCCCAAGGCAGTCAGAGTGGAAGTGAGAGTCGTGTGTCTCTGACCTCTTCAAAGCCACCGTCCATCCATGCTACCTCCCTCAGCTCTGTCACCACTTCAGACACTGCTTCCTCCACCACCAGTGACACCACCAGCTCTCGACATTCTCCCTCTTCCAAGAGGAAGGACAGTAGGAAGTCTCGGCTCATAGGGGCTGCTCCCGGTGAAAACGGTGTGTACTCATACATTCATGATACTGTACCGTTATATTGTAGTGTGTCTACTTGTGGCAGTGTTGCACTGGGTGCATTGATGATGATGATGATGTGTGTGTGTGTGTGTATGTGTGTGTGTGTGTGTGTGTGTGTGTGTGTGTGTGTGTGTGTGTGTGTGTGTGTGTGTGTGTGTGTGTGTGTGTGTGTGTGTGTGTGTGTGTGTGTGTGCTCCTTGTGTTTTGTAAGACTCAATCATTGTGTGGTATGCTTGTCACAGATGTAAGATTGGTAGAAAATGAAGGTGTAGCAGTGAGCTTCTCCAAGCTGGGCATGGGTGCCAGCCGTCTGCAGCTTACTGGTGAGATGTTGGGTGAAGAGGCTCCGCTGATGAGCAACTACGACGAAGTCAGCGAGTACCTCACCAGCGACCACAAGTCCAATGACGTCTTGTCATCCAGTAGTGGAAAAAAGAAGAAGAAACCGAAGAAGAATAGAGCCAGACCGAAGATTGAGACAGAAGGCATCAGTTCTGAGTTTGGAGATGATCTCAAGACGGAAACAGGAACGCGGCATTCCTTTGTTGACAGCCAGAGTGCATCAGAGGATTCAGAGGTCAGTTGAGGATTCCTCCAACACTCCCAGAACATGCAGTGCGTGCATGTGCATACATACATACCAACCTGCTCAACAATCACACATACGTAACACATACGTACGTAAATGTCCAATGCATGTACATACATACACACATATCACACACTTGCACGATATTCTTTCCACATACAATAATACAGTATGTGTAAAATGTGCGTTGTATACTGTATTTCCATATCCTCACATATCTTTTCCAGTCACATATACTGTATGTACGTACGTACTGTACATACATACAGCATAGGTGACATTCTGTTGTGGTCGAATGGAACGTGTTCTGTGTCCATGCACACTGCTCCCTTTCCTGGTCCTCTCCACACTAGGGTGGTGGGATGGACGCCATACAGAGGATACGGAAGACCTACTTCATCAGCAGAGCTATAGCCAAGGTAGCAGAAGCCCTTCTACTCACAGTAACCAGAAAGGTACGTACATGTATGTTTGCTTAAGTGGTCGTTATTGACAGGTTTCACGGTATGTGATGTCATGTGTGTGTCACAGTTCATGTAGGCTTTGAAGTACAGGAGTACCCCCTTTGAGATACCACCCCTTTGGAAAGATCACCTTTCACATGTCCCTAAGGGGGGTCTCTCTACTGTACCGGACTGTGTGATCTTTCATCCACTCACTACTGTCTCTATCCAATATGTACTTACCAGCCTAACATGTACATGCGTGTGTGGGCACGTACATGCATACATTTGGCATGTACAGTATGTACATGCTCTTTGTAGTGGTTTTGACATGCAATACAGAGGAAAAGCAGAGTCTTAGCCGTACCAATATCACCTCCTCGTTCCCACTTCCACCTTCCCAGATAACTATGCTTGAAGCACTCTTGAAGGAAGGGAAGAAGGAAAGGTGCAAGCAGGAGGTAGAACTTGTGGTTGCGGCAGCAAAGCAGATAGCAGGAGAAGTGAGTAGACCAGAACGCAGTACAGTGAAACCTCTGTAATCCAACACCTCTATAATCCGACATTCACTCTAATCCGACCATCTCATGTGGTACAGTCACCATATCTAAGTATGCTAATGGTCACCCTGTGATCCAACAACCTCATAATCCCATGCTTTTTCAAATTCAATTGAGTGTCAGATTAGGAGAGGCTTTCTGCACTGTACCTACCCATGCAGTGTGTGGTGTACTGCTCAGCTGGGACTACCTCGACAGCGCTACAGCACTAGTCTCCACCTGTGTATGCGTGTATTGTGTGAAATGAGGACAGACAACCCACTGTCTGCGTATATACAGGGTGTAGGAATGCTCACATAAGTGAGGGGCAGAAGGTTCTGGATGTAGCATTTGTAGAGCAATATGTTAGACACATGTATGGTTTTGGGTCCTACTCCCTAAAGGTGGGGGGGCCAGGGCCCCGCTGGACCCCCTGGTTCCTATGCCTTTGATTTGTACGTACATACTTGTGTGCTTGTTTTGCAGCTCATCACTTCCTGTATTGTGTGTGCTACTTCCTGTTTTTCACATTACTTCCTGCTTCGTCTCCCCCTACTTCCTGTTTTCAGCTAAGTGTAATGGACGTGGACGTGGTGGTGGGTCGCAGCATAGCTGGAACGGTAGATCGATACAAGTCACAAGTGGACGCAGCCATCAGAGATGTGTCCTTTGCAGCCATCATCACATTCAGTAAGTGTGTATGTACGTATGTGTGCATACGTACATACGTATGTGATTGTGTACTGTGTGCATTTCAGTGGTACGAAGCTGGTATATAGTCTACCTTTGTATAGGGACTAGTATGTAAGTACGTATATAGAGTACATGCTGCATACATACGTACTGTACTGTACATCTGTCTGTGTGAGGATGGATGAGTGTACAATATTGTGTGTACTGTATGTGTGCATACATGTGTACGTATGTGCACATGTGTGTGTGTGTGTGTGTGTGTGTGTGTGTGTGTGTGTGTGTGTGTGTGTGTGTGTGTGTGTGTGCGCGCGCGCGTGCGAGTGTGCATCTGTATCACATTTGTGCGCAATGGCAGATGTACGTACGTATGTACGTATGTACATATTTGTTTGTATGTACTTTGTGCGACAATATGTACTGTCATGTACGTATGTACATGTGTATACACTGTACGTATTCACATTATGGCTGAGCTGTACAGTGTATGTTGTACGTATGTACATACATACATATGTACATACGTATGTACATACGTGTATGTACATATGTACATATGTACGTACATACGTGTATGTGCATATGTATGTATGTATGTACGTGTATGTACATATGTACGTATGTATGTACGTACATACATATGCAAGTGTATTTTTCCCTCTCACATGAAGTAGAATATACGATTTCTATCCCTGCTCTACAGGCCCCACCTCACCTGCTGGTACAGCACAGAAGCTGATTGCCACACTGAAGGTGGTGCAGGATCTCTTCTCCAAAATGGTACGTTTTTGCAAGTATGGCACTGAATTTTCGTGGTTGGCCACTTCTGAAATATATGGCGGAAATACATTTCGGGGGTCTGTCCTTCAGCTGCTACCTACCAAATGGTGTGCCAGTTTTTCACAGTGTGCAAATTTCGCACTCCAGCGTTCACGCTCGAAAAACACAAAAGTTTAGCTCCTTGAAAATTTAGCGCCTACACAGTACACACACAATATCACTGGTGTATAGTGCGACCACACAGCTATTGTACAAAGCTGTACATCGTTCACTTCTTATTCTGCAGGTGGGAGAAGCACTGAAAGTGGTGAGTGAACACAAGAAAGCGTACGACAAAGCAGAAGAGCTGGAAAAGGTAAGCTGTGTGTACACGTATGCACATGCACACATGCACACACATGCACTCACACATGCACACATACAAATACAAGCACACACACACACACACACACACACACACACACACACACACACACACACACACACACACACACACACACACACACACACACACACACACACATGCACACACGCACGCACACACACACACACACACACACACACACACACACACACACACACACACACACACACACACACACACACCATGTTTTATACAGAAGCTCAAATGACAAATGGGAAAACAGATAGTGGTGTGAATTAATCACATTTTGATCGTGATTTTCAATTTCTTCATTATAATTTCTTCATTATCAGGAGTACTTTGGACTTATGACTGGTCAGCGGAAATCGCACAGCAGGCTCTCTATGGAGGTACGTATGTACAATATGTACAGTATGTACAGTATGTACAGTATGTACAGTATGTACATACTGTATGTACAAATTTTATTATTATGTAAACATACACAATACATAAAGTACATGTTTACAATACTGTACAAGGTTATCTATGGAGATGCTGTAAGCATAAGCATATGTACATGTGTGCATGTTAGCAGTGCATATTTTAGATCATGGAAAATTTGTGTGTAAAGCAGATTACTATATATTGTGAGTTGAATTTCCTTACCACAATAATTTTTCATCACCACACACAAATACACACACACACACACACACACACACACACACACACACACACACACACACACACACACACATGCACACACACACACACACACACACACACACACACACACACACACACACACACACACACACGCACGCACACACACACACACACACACACACACACACATTGTGAATTTTGGCACACTAGTTACATCCCTTACAGATACAGTACTATCGTTATAGTATGCAATTATTATTTGTGGCTGGTCCAACCTTCACTTGCTGTCCATCTTGCGCCCATACTTTAGTTTGATCCAAGTGGACAAGTCAAGAAATCACTCTCATCTTCCAAAATGATTGTAAGTTCCCATTCCTATTTTGATATCCCCATTTCCATTCTGTAAGTCACTGTGAAGTCCACATTTGTATGTACAATATTAACGTAGTTCCTCTAAAGATTCAGGAATCTAATTTTCAACAGGGCAGCC
This sequence comes from Halisarca cf. caerulea, assembly GCA_963170055.1. Classification (NCBI taxonomy): domain Eukaryota; kingdom Metazoa; phylum Porifera; class Demospongiae; order Chondrillida; family Halisarcidae; genus Halisarca; species Halisarca cf. caerulea. The sequence goes on along the minus strand of CAUJGJ010000277.1, from coordinate 1,393,894 downwards.
TGATTTTGCCTCCCAATACTTCTAAAAATTCGAATTTTGCACTACTCTAATATTCGTGGTAGACCCTCTAATTTCGACAATCGATTCTCTGTCTTCTGCCTTCTTCTACCTGGCAAACAAACTAATCTTCCAACGTCAGGTTTCCAAACTTGTTTGTACACGTGGTACGCTCTATCCACACTCTAACAATACAAGAGATGGAAAAAAAACAACAACAATGCGACGTCAGTCATCTTAAAAAGAGTCCCAAAATGGCCGTTATAAGAACACTGGCTCTGTTTTTGTGACGAGTCTCTAATTTCGTGAAGAGTCTCTGATTTTTGCAAAGCGCCTGTCAGCAAGAAGACTTAATCTCTTAAAATTCAAAATGTGTGATTTGAAACTACTAAAAATGTCCTGAATTTTTAGAGGAAGTACGGTATACCACATACAATGTATGTGTTTTATGTGAATATGCAGTATTGTATACTGTATTTACACATGTACGTACATATGTATTTGCAGATCTTTGTGGTATTGCGTATTTACCCTTCAAAGCACTCCACATCGTCACAAGACTCCTTCCTTCTCTTCACAACAGTTTTTTCATTCCTCTCTTTCTGTGTGTGTTCTGTAACATGTGTAGGCCTTTGACAGTGAAGCAGAAAAGGTTCTGTTTGAGGAGAGACCTTCAGAAGGATTTCTCGTGAGTTTGTACAGTATGCACTCTTCATTGTTGTTCCTCTTGTCTATACTTCCAAAACCTATGTATACCCTTGTCTTCCCTACAGTTGGTAGTTATTTGAGTATGTTTAATGTAACACAAAGTACATATGTATTATGTGTACGTATATAATATGTACATATGTACGTGAATGTACAGTACACTAGTACTCTTAGTATTGTTCACTGACACTCTCTACTGCACTTGTTAATCTGATATTTTTACCAAGATTTAAAAAAAATTGGCATTTTTGGGCCACCGGAAGGCGGCCCTATATTGTTTTTACTTTCACCAGAAGTGTCCGGAACGTCCGTAACGATGTCAATATATATATATATATATATATATATATATATATATATATATATATATATATATATATATATATATATGTCAACAACATGGCGGACGCAAAGTCGGTACGTAATCTTTCGGCTATATTTCGGTGAAATTCATTCGTTTGCTCCTGATTTTATCAGCGAAGAGTCTTTTTGACCAGAAGAGTTCTTCGAAGTGTTATTTTAGTCAATAACGACGATTTCCAAGCGATTCGAGTTTCCAGGGCTGTAGGCGGCCCACGAATTTTTTAAACTCGAATCGCTTGTTTACCAAAAATTTTACCAAAGTGTATGAAATTCACTGTATCCTGTATTGTCAACTATTCTCGGATTGCTGGTAGTGCCAACTTGTACTGTCTGTATGTGCAGTACATGCGTACCCCAATCCTTCCTGATCACCCTCCACCTCCCTCCCTTCTCCTCTCCTCAGCCTGGTGCTTCGTGGACCACAAGAACTGCTCCTCTAGTGATCGGGGGAACACTGAAGCAACTCATTGACAGACTGACCTATCCAAGATCAGTTGGTATGTATCTTCTTCTTCTTCCCTTCCTTGATTTCTATGCATTATCATTCTTTCTTTGCATATCTCTCTCTCTCTCTCTCCCATCCTTGTAGACATTGAATTCTCTGAAGTGTTTTTATCCACTTTCCATGCTTTTGTGTCTCCAGTGGAGTTAATGGATGCATTGTCAAAGAGGTAAATGTTTGTCGTGTGTGTGTGTGTGTGTGTGTGTGTGTGTGTGTGCGTGGATGGGTGGGGGCGGGTGGGGGTGGGTATGTGGATGTACCGTACATCCATGTTCTTTGTCATGTTCTTTATGCATGTGCTTACGTACAGTACATGTGCTAGTTTGCCTGCCCACATATTGTCATTTTATTTCCACTCCAATACATACATGTGCAGTATTTTTGTGTGTATTTATGTGCGTATGTATGTATGTATTGCACACATCATAAGCATATCACATTGCTGGTAATATTTGGTTGGAATGGGGGAAGTTATACTGAATTACCATCCCCTCCCCCTCTTCCCTCCTCCCTCTCTTCCCCCTCCCCCTCTTCCCCCTCCCCCCTCCCCCCAGGTATCGTGTCAGGCAGCCTGACAGTATGACACCGTGGGAGGAGGAGTCGTTTGAGACAGAGATTGCCATACCAACAAGACTAAGGTATCAGGTGCTTGTCATGTGACTGTTGTGTGCCTGTTTGGTATTGTCATGCATGTGTAAATGTATTTGCAGCAATACACACACACACATACACACACACACACACACACACACACACACGCACGCACACACACACACGCACGCACCCACACACGCACGCACCCACGCATGCACACGTACACACACACACACAAAACGAAGGGAGTAAGCAGACTTTTGTTACTTGCATTTTTCTATTGATACCTCTCACTAGTGCTCTTCAAAATACGTACACACACTCCTTGTTCTCACCAGTTGCTATGCACATCAGTTAATGTTATCTTCTTGATTTGTAGAGTGGTAAGTGTCATTCGGAACTGGCTTCTGGTGAGCTACGATGACTTCAGGTCCAAAGATGTTCAGCAGAAACTGGTGGCACTGTGCGAGGCAGTGGAAAGGTTTGTCTGTATTCCTCAGACCTCTAGTATGTATCATGTGTAGTACACATGTGTGCACGTGCACACACACACACACACACATGCTCATGCACACATAATAACACAACACACACACACACACACACACACACACACACACACACACACACACACACACACACATACACACACACACACACACACACACACACACACACACACACACACACACATAATGTATATTATTATGAGGTACACATATTTCCTCTGTTTATAGTTGTTGCACTATACACTTTTCTGTTTGCCCTCCTTTAGCTCACTGCCTACGTGCTCCAAGCACCTGTTTGCTCTGATGAAGGACAACTTTGAGGAGGGTCCTGTGCATATTCGGCAGAAGGCCCGTCAGAACCCACCCCCCACCATCACCCCACAGAACATGGGAGCCGATTTCAGAATTGAAGATGTTAATACGCTGGAGATCGCGCGACAGCTTGCACTCATTTGCTCCCACAAGTTCCGAGATGTTCGAGTGAGTGTCGTTTTCTTCATCTCATCCAACCAGAAGTCCACTAATCTGTGTACATTTGATGTACTGTATGTGTGATTCCATTTTGATTTCATTTCAATATGGGAATTTTACTTGTGACTTTCACCCCATTCCCCAATAGTGCCATGATTTGCTACCCAGACAACAGCAAACAGACACAGCAAAGTACATCAACGAGCTACAAGGGTTCTCCAATAAGGTGTGAAGATTGCATTTGCATACGTGTATGTATGGTGTGTGTGTGTGTGTGTGTGTGTGTGTGTGTGTGTGTGTGTGTGTGTGTGTGTGTGTGTGTGTGTGTGTACGTACATGTGTGCGTGCGTGTGTGTGTGTGTGTGTGTGTGTGTGTGTGTGTACATGTGTGCGTGTCTGTGTGTGACACTTGTGTGCGTGTGTGTGTGTGACACTTACCCCTCACCTTGTTCCGCCCTCCCCCGGCCTTGTTTACAGGTGGCTCACTGGGTTTCTGAAACCATATCATCTCAAGACACACCTGATGAGCAAGTGTCAACATTGGGCTACTTTATTCAGGCTGCTAAGGTTGGCAGTGTGTATGTGTGTGTATGTGTGTGTTTGTGTGTGTGTTTGTGTGTATCAAGAAACAACGATACTTGGTTGTTTGTGTTCTCTTTATTCTACTTGTGGTTATTGTTATCCCCTCTCAGAACTGTCATGAGCTGAAGAACTTTGAAGGTCTATTTGCGATAATGAAGGGACTGAAAGAGAACTGTAAAGACAGCTCTCCTTCCTGGTTGATTGTGTCTGAGCGCATCTCCTCTCTCTACTACGACCTCTGTGAGGCTGTCTCATCTGATGGGGGCTACACCAGATACAGGCAGGAGCTGAGGGTGGTTAACCAGTCGCCATGTGTCCCCAGTCTCAGTGAGTGTGGTCCGAGCACGCAGTCTACATGTATGCATTGTATAATAAGTACATATAACACATACACACACATACACACATTGTATAATATGTACATACGTACGTATATTTGGAGAGCTTACATTTTCTGTATTAGATTATTTGGAGTATATACGTACATACGTATATACATACGTACATACATACAGTATATACATACATGCAAACACCTAAAAATAATGTGTGTGAAATGAGCATACATACATGAACTGACCCTGTGTCTATCCTCGTGTCCCATGCACAGATGTCATCATCGAGGACATAAGACAGATCGAGAGAGATCACCCCACTCTTCTCCCGGGGATGCAGGGAGTCGTCAACTTCCAGAAGATGAGACTCTTTGCCCACATATTTTCATCAGTCACCAAGCATCAAATCTCCCCGTATGCCCTCTCCCCACTAGAGCCTGTTCAAGCTTTCTTCTCAACTCTTCCTGACCTTCCGGGCTCCTAGGGAACTGTTAGTCTCCATCCTATCTATTAATGTGTACTGTTTTCTTGTGGTTAATATGTACATTTTCAAATAACAAATGTTTATTTTTGTTTGTTGTTTCTTAAAGAGCACATGCATGGTAATTTTCAACTGCTGTTTCCACTGATTTTGTAACCTGTATGTATGTACGTATGTTGTTTGTACTGTGTATGTTTTTACCACCTAATAAGGGAAAGATGGTCTGTTCAAAGAGCAATAATTACAAGATATCATCTCTTACAACAACCACCATACGTTGTGGTATTTAATGATTTAATGTCAGTATACGTATGTATTCACAAAACATTATGGAGTACAGTAATACTACATATGTACATATGTAGGGAGGTTGTGAAAACAAAATGGCGGCGTATACATATGTACATACAGTATATACATGCAGTGAAACTTGCTTAGTACGTACCTTAAAGGGGATACAAAACCAGTACTTATTATCAGAAGTAGTGCTATCAGGGTTGGTTTATGTACATGAGGTATACACACTGTCACAGGGACAGAATGATCGAGGAGTACTTATATCCAGGAGTATGTACTAAACCAGGTACTTACTAAAGTTCTATACTGTATGCATTAAAGGTGACCATGCTACAATTACATGCAAATATCATGGAACATTTATTTTCTACTTTAATACATTATTATGTGGTTATAAAGTTAATTCAGTCACATGAATGCGAGCTGTGTGTGTGTGTGTGTGTGTGTGTGTGTGTGTGTGTGTGTGTGTGTGTGTGTGTGTACGTGTGTATGTGTGTGTGTGCATATACAGGATGTACTATCGTATATATACACATGCAGATACATATACACCTTGTCATGCATACTTGTCATGCATGTGTGGCAGTGCATGTTCATGAAAAAAATCGACTCCATTCTTCGATCCAATTGCAATTAATTGCAAGTTGAAATTCCTAGTTTCAATTTATACAAAGAACACAAAATTATACAAATCTACAACATAAAAAACAAAATTCACTAATAATCGCAGCACATATGGGATAATAACTTAGGCGATGAGCCAGCGTTCTACTGAGTGTGTAAAATAACATATGTACATGTGCACGGGACAACCTTTCATTTAGGACTAATCTGTGTATAGGGAGGAATTTAAAATTTCACTTCAAAAATTTAACGTTCGAAACATGCACGGGTTTGACCTAACATTGAATAAATAAAGTAAGCACACGTGCACATAGACACTGGAGTAGAGTGCACGTGTATGCATATGTGTGACTGTAAACATACTCCGAACAGAACACATGGAAAAATGTGGTTTCATGATGGGATGCACAGTATGGAGGGGCGGGGGGGAGGGTTAAAAAGCAGCTGTGTAACAACGATTCATCTCCTGCTGTTCCAGGCTTTCGTACCACTTGTCCACGCGAACAAATTCTCCTGAGTCAAGGTTGTGAGCCATTAAGAGCCCCTGGGGGGCATTTGGTATTTGGTGCTCGAAGTATAATCTGCTCACACCAGTATCCTATACCAATGTACAGAAACTTCTGAAATAGACATTTTTATGATTTAATGCATTTGAAACACATCATGTACTGTATATATGGTAGGAGTTGTACAGATGTATGTGTGCTGCTACACATATATGCATGTATGCATGTACACACACACATACAAACACACATACGTACACACACACACACATACACATACACACACATACACACACTCACACATTTACACACACACACACACACACACACACACACACACACACACACACACACACACACACACACACACACACACACACAACACACACACACACACACACACAAAGCAACTCACAGCCACAAATTGTACAGCAGCCCTAGTGACTTTAGCACAACCAGACAAGTAGAGTTCTGTGAGATGAGGACACCTGCTGGCCAGGAAAAGTACACTCTTGTCCGTGAGATCATGATTTCCTGAAAGAACCAAAACTCTCAAATCTGCACAATGGTTCGCAATCTGCATCACAGCTTCGTCCGAACACGAGGCATTTTTTAGACTCAGTCTCTTCAGTTTGGGGAGATTGTGAGCAATGCATGTTGCCACTTCATCGTCTATCCCCTTCAGGGCTGCTAGGAGGAATACCTCCATATTAGGACACTGTACAGTAGCCATTCGAACAATGTCGACATCAAACTGCATATGAAGGAGAATATAGTAGTGTGTGTGTGTGTGTGTGTGTGTATGTGTTGTGTGTGTGTGTGTGTGTGTGTGTGTGTACGCGTGCGTGTGTGTGCGTGCATGCAGGCATGCGTGTGTTTGCATTAATGTACATACGTATAATTACAACCTATTCACACACCCATATCAACAGCATTAACAACTAGTAAGGGACTAACCATTTTGCATCCAGAAAGTTGAAGGTCTGTGATCTTCTCCGCCCTTTTATCGTCCAGTAGTAAAGTCTTGAGCCCAGCTCCTGTAATTTCTGCGATATTCATCAGCGAAAGAGCTCTCAGATTAACACAGTACTTTGATATGGAATGTGTGATAGTCTCCGTTAGTTTGGGACAGTGAGAAACAAAAAGCTCTACCAATCGAACACCAGCTGTCAAGCAAACCTGAGACATACGAAAAGGAATACCTTGTGATTCATGTATGTGTGTTTCTCTGTGTGCATGTGTGTGTGTGTGTGTGTGTGTGTGTGTGTGTGTGTGTGTGTGTGTGTGTGTTAGGATATGTGTGAGTGCATAATACACATTCATTACAATACACACTACATATTGTAACAACCTGTGATACATCATTTCCAGTGATACAGGAGTGGGACCAAATCCTGTAAATAGATATATGCAAACACACACACACACACACACACACACACACACACACACACACACACACACACACACACATACATACACACATACCCTATGAAGTACACTATCAGTCATAGTGACAATCCCACACAGTGACAGAGACGTAATGTGTTGTAGAGAGGCAAGCATGTCAAAGGAGTCCTGCTTCAGAGCCAGACCATTCACCTGAAGGTGACAGACGTTCTGTCTCAGACTAGACTCAGAGAGTATCTCTTGCATCGTGTCGTCTGTGATGTTGCGACACACAGATAAGTTTAGATCTCTTAACTTGCAGCTGGCGGCCAACTGTGTGTATATATGTACATATGGTCAGTACAATATAGCACACATGTATGCAAGCATGTACAGACATACGCATGAATACATGAACACAACACACAAGTACACACACACACACACATACACACACATACACACACATACGTACACACACACACACACACACACACACACACATACACACACACACACACATACACACACACACACACACACACACATACACACACACACACACACACACACACACATACACACACACACACACACAGAGGCGTACACTGTGAAGCATGCACACTCAATACTGTAAATAAGACTCTGGTACTGAGAAGACAAATAGAGCAATAATGTCTCCTAAGCATGTGATAATAGATTATTGCTAGATGTTTGATGCTATGACAACAAACACATTTTGCTTATAATGACTCTACTAAACCAGACATCCTCATTTTCACTAATATGTATACACACATACTATTGCCCACACTCATTTGTACTGAAATATTCAGTACCATGCACGCACGCATGCATACACACAAGCATGCATGCACACATGCAAACATGCACACAAGCATGCACACACACACACACACAGAGTGAATTCTTGTACAGTCATGTTTTTGGAGAATCTTTGCAGATAGATGAGTTAACCAAGTCAATTACAATGAATACACAGCGGAACCTCCGATAGTGGACTCTCCCAAATAAGGAGACAGTGCAATAAACCTCTCTACAAAGGACACAACTTACAGTCCCAGTATAATTCCTACAATACATTTTGAACCTCCCAAAGAGGAAAACTTCTCTACAAAGAACAAATCAGCTGAATTTATGTCGTCCCTAAAGTGTCCTCTATTTGGAGGGTCCAATGTGTACTCACACGGACTATATAACTCACGCACAAAGCAGATGGTGGACAACAGGTTTGGTAGCTAAAAGCAGTGAAGACTATCAAAAATTCACGGTATACATATCTTCATACAGTGGAAACTCACTACAGCAATTCGCAGAGGACATTGAAATTCTTCATTATTATCGGAAATTTCTTATAACCAGTAAAAGTTTTATAATAGAACATTAACTGGGTCATGCGAATTTATTACTATATATATGCAGAAATTCACTGTAATAGATTTCTTTATAATGAATTTCCACTGTATTTTCATATTTTTACAAGTCGTTACCTCTACAACTCCAATACCATTGATACGAACGCATCCCTCCAGATTTACTCTACAGAAAGGAACATCAATACATGCCATTAACCAGTTCCTGCACACATCCCCAGAGGAGTACAGCGATGAATGCTTTGCTTACTTTCTGAGGTTTGTACAGTGTAGAGCTAGTGCTGAGGTTGAAGCAGACGTCACTTGATTCAGTCCTGAGATGTCAAGCTCCACCTTGCGGTAGACACAGTACACACGTAATTGAGGGCCTTACACGTGTGTAAAAGGTGACGAATATGCATACAAGCATAAGAATACCCCAAAAGTACACACAGAGCTAGAAATAGCAGTCTGCCATTGGCCATTTTCTGAGCAAAACACGAATATGGCTGACCAAAATTGAGTTGGGTCAGCCATTTGGCTGACTAAAAACACAGAGCTGACTCTCTGTTATTGGGTATATTACAGTTGAGTGCCAATTTGTTGTGCCAACCTCAAGGCTTTGTGCTAAAGATTCCTTTGTATTATGTATGTACACATGTACATACATCCTACATAATCTATGATGGTTTGAAACGGCTGACCAGTCTTCAAAATGTCCTACCATATAATACTGGGTCAGCCGTTTGTCCTAGCAAAGGTCAAATGTTATTTCTACCACTGTACACACATATGTACATACATATCATGTAGCAAAATGTACTATGTGCATACACAAAAAATACATACAATACACAATACATGTCATCTACATGCAAAGCATATTAGGTACAGCAATACGCTGCATAGACAAGTGTATGTGTACACTCACCAGTTTATGTTTGAGCGTCTCTGCTATAGTAGACACCGCAGAATCCGTGAGAAGGTAGAGCCATGAGAGGTTCATCACTTTGATGTTGGGGCAGTTGTGCATGATCGCAGACACCCCGTGGTCTGTGATCTTGCTGCATCCGTGAAGATCAATAGATGAGAGAAAAGGAGACCCCAATTGGAGGAAGGAGGACCCATTTATGTTTGGGAGACGAGTGAGGACTATTTCTTCTGCACGTCTGGAAATTTTGGCCACAAAACGAATTCCATAGTCTAAACAGACCACAGGGAAAACATGTCACAGTAGTAGTTCATTGCATCTCAGTATAACTCAGTATAACTCAGTATAACTCAGTAATACGAGAAAGGATCGCGTGATGGGAAATTGTACTATACATAAGATTTTGGTATTTAGTTCACATAACTAGAATTTCACTCTCATACTGCCCATACACCCAGCAGTAGCTAAGACACATACGTATACGTGCTGAATGGCAGCACCTCTATAAACCAGCATTCTCTTAAACCGGCCAAGATTCTCTGGCATGACCAATAATTTTACCATACAAACTGATCTCTATAATCCAGCAACCTGCTAATCCAGCACTGTTTTTCATTCCCCAGAGGGTGCTGGATTGTACAGGTTCCACTCACTGTACATGAAAACAGGCTATATTTCCAGCTCCAATGGCAGGGACATTACCACGTAGAGAGCAATTTTCGAGGGATACAAATCCTGGATGCTATATACATGTTTGGATTATTCATGGTAATAAATTCATGGTTTATGCCAGAAGGATATTGAAACTTGCAGTAATACTAACTTTCATGAGTAAATATTTCCATGGTTCTCTTTCCAACCACGAAAACCACAACTTGTTGCACCCCTTGAAAAATACCCTCTATAGTAACATTATAGTATCCAATATCTCTGGATTAATACACAATGTGTGAATGAGCAGGAAGAGCATGGATATAATATATCAACTGGTAGCATTCCATAGTATCGTCCTGTATGCTTAGGATTCCATACATACTGATGGCAAAGATAGTGAGACAAATGATTTCATGAATTGTGTGTGTGTGTGTGTGTGTGTGTGTGTGTGTGTGTGTGTGTGTGTGTGTGTGTGTGTGTGTGTGTGTGTGTATGTGGTGTGTGTGTGTGTGTGTGTGTGTGTGTGTGTATGTGTGTGTGTGTATGTGTGTGTGTGTGTGTGTGTGTGTGTGTGTGTGTGTGTACATGTGTGTATGCATGTGTGTGTGCATATGTGTGCGTATGTGTGTGCGTACATGGACACGCATGCATGTGTACATGTACGTGTGTGTGTGTGTGTGTGTGTGTGTGTGTGTGTGTACATGTGTGTATGCATGCGTGTGCATGTGTGTGCGTAAGTGTGTGCGTACATGGACATGCATGCATGTGTACATGTACACATGTGTGTGTGTGTGTGTGTGTGTGTGTGTGTGTGTGTGTGTGTGTGTGTGTGTATGTTTGTGTTAGTGTTATGTGTGTGTGTGTGTGTGTGTGTGTGTGTGTGTGTGTGTGTTAGTATGTGTGTGTGTGTGTGTGTGTGTGTGTGTGTGTGTGTGTGTGTGTGTGTGTGTGTGTGTGTGTGTGTGTGTACATGTGTGTATGCATGCGTGTGCATGTGTGTGCGTAAGTGTGTGCGTACATGGACATGCATGCATGTGTACATGTACACATGTGTGTGTGTGTGTGTGTGTGTGTATGTTTGTGTTAGTGTTATGTGTGTGTGTGTGTGTGTGTGTGTGTGTTAGTATGTGTGTGTGTGTGTGTGTGTGTGTGTGTGTGTGTGTGTGTGTGTGTGTGTGTGTGTGTGTGTGTGTGCACGCGTGCATGTGTGTGTGTGTGTGCTTGCTCATGTGTTCCATTGCTGGTGTGTACCACTCAGTGTGTGTACCTACAATATCTACATTATCTATCAATGCACTTTGCACACAAACAGACACAACACAATTATTCACATTTACCAGTAGCTCACCAATTATACCACTCACACAATGCCATGTCAATACATATTTCGTCATAAGACGAGAGAAGCAGAAAGTGAACAAGACGACCTGAATTTGAACCCCTTAACTACACACACTACTAACGTAAAAAGTTGACGCTTCCAGAACAAAATCACTCACTTGTTACTTTTGGACAATTGTTTATAGTTATGTATTCGGGATAGCAGCCACTATCCGCCAAAAGTTGGAGTAACCTGTCGTTCACTTGGTCTGAGAAGCTGAAATTTATCCTCATCAAATTTGGCGCAAAGAGGTTGTAGGTGATGGCGGGAAGGTCTTGGGGAACGAGAGAACGATGCCAACACAGCCTCTCAATGAGAATTTCTTTGTGACGCGGGCTCAATTTTCTCCCCAAACGAACATAACCCGAAATATTTCGTTCTATCTTGAACAGGCACAGGTCGACGAGCGATCTCACCATTTCTCGACTTTGCAGTCATCCGCGTCTCCACAAAGACACTCGCACGCCAAAACTCCGCCCGTGACAACACACGGGACTTTTCAGTTCACAAAAGTCCTCGCGGGACGACTAATTACCTCGAGCGATTTTAATTACTGTTCCCTTATTAACACCAAATATGGACGCCTAGACCCTTGGTAGTTTTCGTGGTTTTACATCCTTGCTGAAGGTAAGAAGAGTGATTTACGAAGGTGTGCATGAAATTTCTTTAACTAGAGTGTGTATTTCTCTTTCTTGGGCGGGATATCTCTGTTAAAAATAATATTTCAAGAGATACAATAATTGAGTGTCTACGTATACTGATGATCTACCGCACATGTGCATGTTATCAGTTACTCAATGCGAGGCTTAGTGATACTGCTTTATCAACATATCTGTACTTTATCTACATCATGTACATTGTCGATGCTTATTCTTAGTTTAATACAAGCGCTTAATTGCATTGTCTATATCGAAACACTTCTTGTACGTATATAGCCGATGCCTAAAACAATATCTTATTGCCTCTATTGTTCAGCAAATAGGAAACCTTTTCCTTTCAAATAGTGCCGTTTTGGGTAACGGTGGTAAAATCTTGAGCGTTACCTGTTTTCTTGTTCTCAAACTAGGGCCAACTTGGCCACAATTAAATTTCGTGTACTTGTGTATTGTTTCGTTTGCAATTGAATTCGTATTAAATAATATGGTAAATTTTGGATTTTGGCGGTTCTGTCGATTGTATCGGGTAAAGTATGGAATGAGAACATTGTAGGAATCATGAGTAGTATTGAGGAGAACAGGGGTAGCCTGTACGTGATTTGCACATGATGGAATTACTTGAAACAAATGGGTGGTACAGAATATCCCTGACATGAAGTGGTGTGATGAATGAGATAATGTAATACGATAATTGACTGCGTTTAACACAGACACTCTATGCTGCACAGTAGTGTGTATGGTGTACAAAGTGAAAATGATCCCCTACACAGACATGCCAACTCTCACACATTATGCGGGAGACTCACACATACAGGCCTGATCTCGCGTTCTCACACATAGAAGGTCTCACTCCTGACATGGGATATCTCACTCATGCTGAGGACTAGCCTCACTCATGCTGATTAATTAGGTTGGCATCTCTGCGTGTACGTAGTCGTTATGGTACTTGAGTATGAAGAATGGAGCCCATCTCAATGTTCACTTGTATAAAATGACCACCTGCCTACAGTGACCATGTAGGCTGGGCCCATGGACCACCTCAATGACTTTGAAGCACCTCTGTATAAGGACCACCTGTCCACAGTGGCCACTATAGACAGGTCCTTGAACCATCCGAGTGATACTAGCTTTACTCTGTGTAAGTACCGCCTGTCTACAGTGGCCATTGTAGACAGGTGGGTGGTGTACCTCAGTGATAGTAGTTCAGGGAATACCCAGGAATTTTTAAGTGGTGGTTAATAATGGATCACCCCCTAAAAAAAAATTGAATATCATTGATCTTGTATACATACGAAGATCTTGACTTTCAGAGCTTTCAAGAGCTATATCCATAGAGCGCCCAGAGCAAGCTGGTTTGACCAACAGAATCTTCATGACCATCAGAATCAATGGCCTCCTCTGTCACTGCAAGCAGCTTGCAGTGCTAGAGGAGGCCATTGATGAGCACAAATTGAAACTTCAGCCAATCCTAATTCAAAGGGCAGTGTTGAAGCCACATAACAGCCTCTGCGATTACCGCTCCATTTATTGCGAAATCACAATATGGCCGATTCACGTAGCGACGAGCTATAAGTTATTTCTTGAGCTGTCTCAGATTCCTAAAAGCCTTAACCATCACTTTAAAGGCAAAAAAAACAGTTTTTAAGGTATCTTGTGAATATTGTTCAGGCTAAAGCCCAACCTGCCTGACTCTACTTGGCAAAATTTAAGTTTTAGTAAGTTTATTCCAATTTTAGTTATTGTATACTGCATTAATTGGTAGTGGTTGGGACTCTCTTAGTTCTGGTCGGTTAAAATGAGTGCTGGTCGGGCCCGACCACTGCCGACCACTGTGGGCACTTCCCTGGTAGTTCACCTGTATTTAAGGACCACCTGTCTGCAGTGGCCACAGTCACTTGGTCCATTGAATGCTTGCTTTAGACAGGTTTCACGGTACCTGAAAGGGTACATAGGATTGGTACACATGTATGCACATACCATTAGTGTGACACGCGTATAGTGTAAGCTGCCTAATCCGGTACTTGAACCAGCATTTGCCTAAACTGGCCAAAATTCTCTGGCACCAACCATTAATTTTCACCATACAAACTGACCTCTGTTTTTCATTCGATCCTCAATGGGTGCCGGATTGTACAGGTTCCACTGTACATTCTATCTGTGTGTACACACCGTGTGCATAGGATGCACAGTATGGAACACCAGGGAGTGTGTACACACCGTGTGCATAGTAGGCGCAGTATGGAACACCAGGGAGTGTGTACACACCGTGTGCATAGTAGGCGCAGTATGGAACACCAGGGAGTGTGTACACACCGTGTGCATAGTAGGCGCAGTATGGAACACCAGGGACTGTGTACACACCGTGTGCACAGGATGCATAGTATGGAACATCAGGGACTGTGTACACACCATGTGCATAGGATGCACAGTATCGAACATCAGGGACTGTGTACACACCATGTGCGTAGTATGCACAGTATGGAACACCAGGGAGTGTGTACACACCGTGTGCATAGTAGGCGCAGTATGGAACACCAGGGACTGTATACACACCATGTGCACAGGATGCATAGTATGGAACATCAGGGACTGTGTACACACCGTGTGCATAGGATGCACAGTATGGAACACCAGGGACTGTGTACACACCGTGTGCGTAGTATGCGCAGAGTACTGGAATACCAGGAAGTGTGTACAACTATATGGGCTTTAATTTTCGTGGGTTTAATATTTACGGTATTCACAGATTGGAAGCCATCCATGAAAGTTTATGCCCGCGAAATTTAGATCAGGCTCTTGTGCAATGGCAAAACATGGCTATCCGCTAATATAAAAACGTGAAAATTGCTAAAAGCCAAAATCCATGAAGTAAGCACCCCGCGAGATTTAAGCGCATATGGTATAACATGAGAGTGTATGCTCCAACAGTTGCTTTCTAAACGGTCCCATTGTACTTGCTATAGCTGTTTTTTACATATATGTATTGCATTATAATGCTATATCACGTCCTATAATGTCATGCTTTGATATATAGTATGTGTGATATATATTATATGCGTAGCACATACTCTTTTCTTCAGGAAGGAGAAAGAATATGGCCGAGGAGAGTAGAACTGCTGTGTTGTCTTCTGAGAATGGAAA
>CAUJGJ010000277.1:1363400-1373400 GCA_963170055.1 Halisarca cf. caerulea | reverse complement strand
AAGGATTCATTTGCAGGAGTTTTGGCATAGGTGGACTAAGGCTGTAGTCGTCCTTTGAGAGCTTTGGGTAGACAGAGACCTGTTTCTCCTCCATCTGGTTTGCAATGGTTGCAGCGACAGCTTCGAGTGTGCCGAGCTCCGCCATTTGACTCATGGTCACCTGGAAGTGGTACACGTCTTGTATGTGAGCACACACCTGTGTGAGCACCAACGATTCAATTCCGAGCGCAAACACATTCTGATTGACGGTCTCCTCTATTGGTGGAAGATTGGGGTACTTATTGCGAAGGTATTCATACAGTGAGGCTTTGATGGTGTCTGACCAATTCCCTCCACTCCTACCATGAAAGCCCTCGTCCTTGTGACGCTCTGAAACACCAGGATACATCTGTTTTAGTATCATTTCAGACAAAGAAGCAGGCGTAACATTGTTCATTGAGTTGAGGGTAAGTTTTACCCCTGTTCTCTTCAGCAATAAGTCCAGAAATTCTCCTGTTGCTTCCTTGCTCATGCCCAGTTCTCCAAGATCCTGCTTCTCAGAGATGGACATATTGAGCACATCGAGGTCTAAGACTTCTTGAGCAGTAATGCAGACTAGTTCAGTGAGGAAGAGGAGGCGTTCGTGTTTGCTCATGTTCAGTGTAACATCGGTAATGCTGTTGTTGGAGGATTCCGATGATGAAGAGGCTAGTATTTTGGTGGCCAAGTCACTGTAGATGCTGGAGGATCTCCGTCTTGGACAGGGCATGGGAGAGGAAGGCGACATTTGAGGAAATTCATTGCTTCCCTGTAGAGCAGATTTGATAGCTTGTCTGAGAGGAAATCGTTCATAAATTCGAGGCATTAGTGTTGTTTCCGAGGGACCCCTCTGCGTTAGGTTCATCTGGGAGTCATGATCGTAACGTATCTCCAACAGGGCGTGTCTCAGCCTGTGAACAGTAGGCACATTGGCCAAACTGAAAACATGGACTCCAGTTTCCGTCATGTAGTTTTTGTTGCTTCCTGCGATGATGGTGACAGCTGGTTTGAGATGAGAAGTGACCAGGAGTATGTCTTCCATGGAAACTTGAATATCCGGCTGTTCCCAAACTGCTTTCATCAGTGTGGATGTGTACATGGTGCTCATTTCACCACTGCCAAAGAGGAGATGGTGAGAGGGAGAGAAGAATGGAACCGTGGGAGGTTGAGAGTAGACTGAACGCTTGAACTCTTCTGCCTGGAGGTCTGGGTTGGTTTTGGAGAGAATCACTGCAATCCCGTCCCGTAGGCTCAGCACATTTGCATGTACCGCTGCCAGAACTTCTGAAAGTGGCCCAATGGCCGAAATGAATGAAAAGGTTATCCCGTTTGCAACCAGAGTTCTCAAAACACTGTGGATGAAGATGAACTCCAGAAGAACTGGATGTATGCTGTCCAACTTTGGTAAGATCTTTTGCCCATAGAATGTCACTATTTTGCTATAGACCTCATTCTCAGCATCCAAGAATTCACAAAGCACCCTCAACTCCCTGAATGCGTTTTCAAACATGACAGTTCTGGGCGGAGTGACTGTTTCCAGGGCTACAATCACCCCCACTGTAGTCCTCTTCATGTTAGGCAGAGCTCCAGCTTGCTGTACGAGAGCATGTGCACCCGAGCCGCCAAGACTAAAGGTTGTGATGCCACCCGACAGCAAACGGGAAGTCCCCTCTGCGGACCTACTCTGCACCAGCTGTACCTGTTCAGTGGGTACTGCTATACTTGGGGGTAGCATTGGGTGGGGGCTTTCCACGTTAATGGTGGGTGGGAGTGTGCTATGTTCCAGTGACAGAATGACCTTCATCAGTCCGGCCATCCCTGCAGCTGCTTCCAAGTGGCCGATATTTCCTTTGGTTGAAGTGACGTAAATTTTTCCATTGTCTTCTTTACTGTACACGGTTGATATCGATTCAGCTTCTATGATGTCTGCAATCGGGTTACCTACAGCGTGTGCCTCTATGAAGGCAACATCTGATGGTTTAAGGAAGGATGCCTTCAGACCCTGATGTAAGAGATCGACTTCACTGGTTGTCGAGGGAACCGTAAACATGGCTGAAGAATGCCCACTGTTGTTTGCAACACAGCTGAGGACATTACACAGGAGTCTGTTGCCGTCCCTCCTTGCTTTTGTGGTTAGTTTTAGCACAATTGCTCCACAACCCTCACCTCTCACATATCCTTGACCATTGGTATCAAACGGCTTGCATTTCACGCCTGTTGCTAGTTTGTTCATTTTGGTCACTTCCGGTATTAGCATGATGTTCACAGCGGCAACAATGGCAGCCTCACACTCTCCCAACTTGAGTGAGTTTGATGCCATTGTCAGAGCTGTCAGGGACGACGAACACGTTGTGTCAACGGTACAGCTGGGACCAGTGAGTCCAAAGTGATACGATATCATGTTGGCCGCCATAGCGGTGGGTAGTGTTTCCATTGAATACTGACTACGTGCAAGACCTTCTTTGATTGCATGTTCATGACCACTAATGCCAATAAATACGCCCACTGGTTTCGTCAGTGGTGACGTCACATTATAACCGCTGTTTACAAGTGCACTGTTCACCGTGTGGAGGAGAAGGGAGTGGTTTGGGTCAAGACGAATCGCTTTCTCTTCGCTCATGCCAAACCAGTTGTAGTCAAACACATCTGCTGATGAAGTGAAGCATCCGCTAACATTTCCACTGTCTCCAGTGGTGTTAATGGTGACAGAGGTATCTGACTTGCTCATCAGGAGTTTCCAGAATTCCTCTGGGCTGTTTGCACCAGGGTACCTGCAGGCCATGCCTACGACTGCGACAGTGTCTGTTGCACTGGCAATGTCCACTGCATTGGGTATGTTGGATGTGGGAATGGCACCATCTTCCATCATCTTGCACACGTCGCATGGGGTTTTGCAGGAGTACAGGTTGTGAACAGGAATTTCAATACCAAACAAATTCTGAAACTCTTGAATCATTTCTGCAGCTTTGAGAGAGTTGCAGCCAAGGGACCAGAAATTGCTGTCTTCCTGCAAGTCCACACCCAGCAGTTTACCCATAATGCTTGCTATACTCATGGACTGTATCTGTGTGGTATCCGTGGTTGCAGAGGGGGCGTGGCTAGATGGATGGGCATCCTTCTCTGGTGTCCATGTGTACACAGATTCCATAGTACCTGATTCGATGTCTTTCTTACATTGTTTCCTTCTGATTTTACCAGATGTGGTTTTTGGGATGGTACGAGGTGGAATCATAGAAATCAGAGAAACACACGCTTCGAATTGAAGAGCAATTTCTTGTGCTATCGCCATGCCAAGTCGATGGAGTTCAGTTCTTGTCTTGCTCTGTATGTCAAGGATTTCGGCTACCATTCCTATCTCCTCACCAGACTGTGATTCAACTGGGAAGGCCGCAGAGCATCCAGGACGAAGGTTTTTGAATTTTGTCTCGATGTAGAACTCCACATCGTTGGGGTAAATGTTACGGCCGTGGATTATGATCAAGTCCTTCTGTCTTCCAGCTATGTAGATCTCACCATCCTTCAGAAATCCAAGGTCTCCTGTTCGAAGGTAGCCCTGTCCGTCAGGAGGCACAAGTTGAGCATGAAATGTACTTTCTGATACTTCGGGTTTTCCCCAGTACCCTCTGGGCTTCTCCTTACTTGTGGCCCATATTTCTCCTATGGCACCATCCTGGATTACCAGTTCCCTAGTCTCGGGATCGACTACTTTTACTGTTATGCCCTCCAGAGGGGGACCACATGAAACCCATTTGTCTTCCTTCACATACAGAACGTCTGGTTCGACCGCTCTTGCCGACAGCAACACCACATGCTCTGCTAGGCCATAAATTGAGTTGTACACACTTTTCAACCCAAATGGGTGGAAAGTTTTGTAAAACTTCTCCAGTGTCTCGTAGTGGGTTGGTTCAGCTCCTATTGAAATACACTCCAGTGTGCCTAGGTCCAGTGTGTCCGGGAACCCTCGTTTGATCACCAGCTCCATTGCAAAATTTGGTACAGCCGTGTGTGTGCCCCTGTACCTGCTAATGGCCACCAACCACAG
Organism: Halisarca cf. caerulea; assembly: GCA_963170055.1. Taxonomy (NCBI): domain Eukaryota; kingdom Metazoa; phylum Porifera; class Demospongiae; order Chondrillida; family Halisarcidae; genus Halisarca; species Halisarca cf. caerulea. The sequence goes on along the minus strand of CAUJGJ010000277.1, from coordinate 1,369,340 downwards.
TGCAGGGTTGCGCACGAAGATTTGTGGGCTGGTAAAGTAACCCTGACAACCCGAAAAGACGGTGATCAGGTACGCAAGATCAAGTCCCATGTCGTGGAAGTGTGGCAGCCAGCTGATTTCCACAGAAGAAGGACCAACATTGGATCGTTCTTGAAATCGAGCCATATTCTCCATCAGGTTACTGTGGGTGATGATCACACCTTTGGGCATACCTGTGGATCCGGATGAGTATTGGAGGAAGGCAATGGTGTCCTTAGCTGGAGGTGGTGGAAGCACCTGTGATGTGTCCTCTTCAACAACTGGTGTAGGATCAGCACTCATAGCATTTCTACAAAACAAGACAAAAGGAGATCATAAACGTTGAAATCATTTGCCAGTTGTAGTCTTTGTAGACCCTTACAATGCATGTTTGCAGGATTGGCTGAGTTTTGACTGTAGTGAGCTAGGTTGTACGTGTAGCAGTAGGATTCTGTCTGTGGTGTGTTATAGAATACAGTCAAACCTCACTATAGCGAACCCCCTCAGGACCACTGAAAAGGTTCACTATATTGCTACATCAGGGGTCATGTACATAGAGTAAATACGTAGGTGTACATTCTAAGGTCTATGTTTGTTATATCAAGGAGTTCATTGTATCCAGGGTTCATTATAGTGAGGTTCGACTGTACCTGTGTACATATGTACTGTGTATGCGCTACCTCCTCCCTCCCCACCCCCACCCACACCCCAACTATTATCTCATTAAATGTGCCATAAGTCATTAGGGAGTAAATCCCCCTTTTGATATGAAAATCAGAACAGGCATTATTTAATCAACTTGTGTTGAGTTGTCCAAAAGTGTAGAAAGTTCTTCAAATAGTTCTTTAACGCATAGCAGTACACGTCTCCCTGTTGAATGCCCTAGAGGTTCGTGGCTCTGGAGCCGAGAAGAAATCCAATGATTTTGTTTTTTGATGGACCCTACTATCCAGGAAATGGCCGCATGCATAGAGCCACCTCCTCCCTCCGTAACAGACCCAATGTGTTCATGAGTCTCTCTATAGAAACCTAAGCTAGTCTAGCCTAGTTGGTCTGGAAAGGACGTTTTACTTCCTCCGTAGTAGACCTAATGGTCATGTAAGTCTGATGACACCGTTGGATTCCTACATCTCCCACCCTGCTCTTCTTCTAACATTGGCTGCTACTGACAATTCAAGGTATTTGCTCTAGCACAGTGTGACAGTGTACTTTATCTCACCTTTGAGAGTTCTGTGTTTGCTCTGCTGTGTTAGCAGCTTGTTTTTCATCATTGCCTGTCGATGGTGTGTTTTTGCCGTTTGTGAAAAGGACCTTGAGATTCGTGGCTGAGACAAGATCCCTGAAGGAGACAACACAATAAACAGCATTGGTAAAAGGGCAAATTTTACAATTCTAAATTCTGTCAATGAAATTTGAAACACACAATGTGCTCTGCTGCCATGTTCTACCCATGTGTTTGTAGGCTACAGAGCTTTGGAAGAGTCAGACACTAAACCCCCTGCTCTATTCTTCAAGTGTGCATCATATCTGGATGGCGAAGTACAATCTACAATGATTTTGCTCAGAGCGTGTGTAGTCTTGCAAAATGTCACTTCACTTGGACAGACGGCTGAGCGAGGTAAGGCTTATTTTGTAAGGTATGTGCATGCAGTGCAAGTACCCTAACAGTATCGTACTAAGTCGCTGCCCATTAGCATTGTAGAGGATGGATTTGGGATGTGATGCTAACAAGCATTATAAAGAGTTTGAAGGTCTATTGCACTGTGAAGCCTCTCTAATCCAACACTCAATGGGACAGGTAAAGAAACGGTCAGATTAGAAGGTTGTCGGATTACAGAGTGACTCTTAGCAACCTTAGTATGGTGACTGTACAGCATAAGATGGTCGGATTAGAGAGAATGTCGGATTGCAGAGGTGTCACTGTATGTGCACACCACCTTAAGTCTTACGTAGGTTTGGGCGTAGTTTTCTAACAGCACACAATATCATTACCCCGCTCGTCACAGTTCAGCACACTCAGTGCAAACATAATCACAGTGGAATCTCCGACAGTGGACTCTCCCAAATAAGGACACAGTACAATAATCTCTCTACAAAGGACACAGCTTGAGGTCCCATTTTTCTACTCCCAAAGAGGACAACCTCCTTACGAAGAACAAATGGAGCTGTCCCAAGGTGTCCTTTATGTGGAGGTTCCACATAATTAAGCAATAACTGTTGTAACTCTGTGCTAACCTGAAGAAAGGAGCCATGATGAGTTGCGTCTGGTCGTCGGTTGTGAGAAACAGCTTGCAGTTGCAATCCATCATTAGAATAGATAACCTCTTATGTCCTTCTTCTAGTCTTGCGGGCTTTGGCGGGCTAACAGGGACTGCAAGGAGAAAGAATAAACAATATTACTAAAGAAGAGAATTAACTCCGAGTCACAATAAAAATGTTCACTTGGCCTATCACTAAAACAGCCTCATCGAGATACCGTGGCCCTCCCTTCGTAACTCACCAGCAATGGTGTGGGCCATGAGGCAGCCTAGAAAGGCGATGATAAAATCCAGGCCCGCGGGATAGCACAACAGTACGCGGTCCCCTGCCTTGGCGCCAAGCTGAATAACTGAAGCAGCCACCTTCTGACATTCTGCAACAAGCTCGGAGTAGTTCAGCGAGCGTACGACGTCTCCGTTGTCGTCAAACCAGTGAAACGCGGGATTCAGTGGCGTCTCTGCGCGCCAGTGAGCCAAGCGGTCGAGTATCGTCTCCATCTTCTAGCATCAGCCAACATGGAACGTCACTAGAGTTGGGGCGAGCTAAATTTTACTTTTATACCATCAGGCTCGATCTCAGTGTTTTCAATACAATAACGCGATAACAAATCGTGTAAGTTAAATTAGCCATATTAAATTAATCTATAATTACTTTTTTCCAAAATTAATCAGATTCATTCTATTGATTTTTGTACAGTCTCATTGACAAGAATTTGTAGTGCTTTTGTAGACTGTAGTACAACGCCTGTTAGATGCATACAGACGCCTTAACCCTTGCATTCCTCACCGAATTGTTTTACAGGAGGCTTCAAGAGAATCCACCTTGAGTAGCCGTGTCCACCAGGCTGATTTGATCCTGAGGAAGTGTGTGTCTGTTGAAATGGCAAACTTGCATTCTGGTTCATCTTATGGTGAGTATTGCACCCACGCACATGTACAGCCTTAAGTCTCTGCTATTTGCATAACTGGGTACAAGATGAACACACACACACACACATACACACACACACACACACACACACACACACACACACACACACACACACATGCACCATCCTTCTCAGCATGGAGTCTGGCGCGCAAGACTGTATATTATTACAATTCACAATAAAATGTTTTGCCACACACAATGTTGGGCTTGATCTATATAGTCTGGCATGTTAACCCTTCCCTATACATCTTCCAAGTACGTACAGTATATCTATGTTGCCATATACAAGCAGACGAAAATAGTCTCGTGTAGCCAGTCCCTTTTTCCTGTTCTCTTCACTTCTGCTCAAGTGGAAGTGTAGAGAACAGGAAAAAGGGGCTGGCTATGCGAGACCAACCTAAAATGGTGGAAGGGGTGGCATTGCTGGGCTAGGCTTAACCTGGTACAGTGAAACCTCTCTAAACCGAACCCTCTGTAATCTGGAACCCTCTCTAAACTCGACACATTTTCAAGTCCTGCTCTCTATATTTGCTGTACATATATAACCTCTCCAATCCGGAAACCTCTTTAAACCAAACTTTTTCTTTTGTCCCAGGGTTGTTCGGTTTAGAGAAGTTACACTGTATATATGTTCACTGTGAAAGTTTATTGCTGCCAGCCTTTGCCATAAATAATGATATTCACACTCCAGGACCTGTATCTGCTAGAACTTTCTCTTGGTAAAATTTCACTTATGGACCTTCTACAGAGACATGCCAACTTTGTAGTGCTCCAACCAAAAATTTTGCAAGTAAACATTATATGCATGTGGTCTGCACGTGTGCAGAGTTGAATTGTGAAAACACGATAAAATCACTCGTCAAAAACTTCAAGCTATAATGTCACATAGGTACACATTACTTACTCAATTTATGCCAAATGTTCTTTCTGCTTACGTAGTTACATTGCTATTGGTGAAAGTACACTTCCTTTGTAGATACCAATGGAAAGAAAAAACACTTTGAACTGGTAAACCGGGTGAAAAGGGAAGTTTTGGAAAAGTTAAGAGAAGGTCTCCTACCAACAGGCAACGTACCAACCAGCCAAGGATTTAAGGACTACATAGAAAGAACTTTCAAGGAATTCTTACAATCAACAAACTGAACTGAACTCTGTATAATGCTTTATTGTATTTTGTGAATATAAAATACATATTAAAGGCACATGCACTGAATTCAACTGACTAGTCTCGCATAGCCAGACCCCTTTCTGTAGGAGATGTTTGTGGTTGGCCATATTGTGTCTCTGGTCTGGCTAGACTATTGACTTACAACCTAGTCTTAATTGTTTCCGGACGAAAAGGTGGGCTGGGATAAAATGGCAGGTAGAAGTGGGTCTGGGAACAAGATTACTGCACAACATACAATCATAATTTGATCTAACTGAAGATATGGATCCAATATACATGCATATAAAATAGGTAGTCATTAAACATAATATACACGTGGAAATGAAACAGAATTAATATTCAAGATGTGCTACACATACACAAATCATGCATAAGTGCCTGTTGCTTTGAGCATCCCCAATTTTGCTTCGCGAATGAAGGTTTCTTGCGAGATTTTGTTCACTTCTGCTCCAACAGGTGTTTTGTTATATTCTACAGCTCCCAGATTCGCCATAGCTGAGTGATATTGATCCATGTTTATGTAACCTTTCTTTGTTAAGTCCATCATACCAAAAAGAGAAACTATATTCTTTTCATTGAGGAGACTGGGGGGATCTGTGCTTTCATCTCTTGCCTTCTTCAATTCTACCAGGTATTCTTTGATAAACTCTTTGGGATGCTCAGGTGCATAGTATACCAGTTGGGCCAATATATTTTCGAACAATTCTGGTATTCGATGGTGTTTCATATATTCAGCTGCTTGCTTTTCGAGCTCATCCCCTTTGGACTCCATTTTAGCAGTTTCCTTGGCAACAATATGGTCGACAAAATGGCTGGCTGATCACTTCACTGATCTATTTGGTGATGTATTCCCAGTATAACTTTGAATAGTATGGCAGCTTTTGATACTGTTAAGGAACAAAAGGATACGCCAGAAGTCCGTCAAGAAGCACAATTTCCAGTTACCTTCTTGAAACGCTGCAAAGTAAGCAAATACAGATGCAGCATTCGTCAGTCGTATTTTAAAGAAAATTATCTATCTATCTAAATGCGTTGTGTCTGCGTTTGTTCTTTGCTTATATTGTTCAGTTTACCTTGCAGGAGTCATCCATGTTCTGTTTATGTTTATGTTTATGTTTATGTTTATCCATTTTATTTCATTGCAATGTTTGTAGGCAAAAACCGTAGACCACCCCTTTTCACAGCATGACAACAGACATGCCTTTCAGCTCAATGGAGTATACTTTGGGCAGGTAAGACTCACTCTCTCAATGAGTGCACTGCCTGTTTGTCACTCAATGCTTTTCTTTATACTTGGAAAGGGCCTAGGGAAGAAACTGGTACTGGATGAAAGAAACCAACACAAATCAGATGATATTATTGGATGGAGTGGTGATTTGACAAAGAAGCCCTCCTACATGTCCACGTACAATAAGAATTATGAGTGTTTTAGAAGAAGCAGGGAAAAAGAATCTTCTCTGTCAGTGTCAACTCAGGATAAGTATGTTCTTCGAGGAGTGGGCATGTCCGGCAAAGAGAGAGACAACAGCAGCAATTTGTTGAGGAGATATCCTCGTAAGTATGTT
>CAUJGJ010000277.1:1343400-1358400 GCA_963170055.1 Halisarca cf. caerulea | reverse complement strand
CAGGTGAGTCTGTACATAATAAGCACAGACCATGAACACATGAGAGAAGTATTGTTCTTGAGCCTCTTAGGAGTGGGACAAACTCAACAAGCTCACTTGGCATACAATATATACGTATGTACTATCCACGAGCTTGTATTGAAAGGAGGCCATTACATGGCACTTGGTGCTGTAAATATGACATCTGGACTCCCTCACACACACACACACACACACATGCACACACACACACACACACACACACACACACACACACACACACACACACACACACACACATACACACACACACACACGCACGCACGCACACACACACACACATGCGCGCGTGCACATACACACACACACACACACACACACACACACACACACACACACACACACACACACACACACACACACCTTCTGTTTAGCAAACCCTGGGTCTATCACAAATACCACTCCATCAATTGTGAGGGATGTTTCTGCAATGTTAGTTGAGACCACAACCTTCCTCCCAACAGCACCATTGGGCTTGGTGGGAGGGGCACTCTCAAATATCCTCTGCTGGAGGTTCGGAGGTAGCGTAGAGTAGAGAGGGATACATTTGATATCCCCAACATCCGGCCCAAGGCTCTCCACCTCTCTCTGAATCCTCTTGCAGGCTTCTTCTATTTCCTGTGGCGTGTACGTACACATACATGTAAGTGAATGAGTACAGGGAAAATTGCTTAGTACACACGTAGGAGGAGGACCCCTTGAAAGACAGTCTGCTTGACTGAATGGGGCGTATTTCCTCCTAATAATTACAAAATACAGTATGCAGTACACCTACCTACCTACAGTGTCTTGTAGGGGACACAAAATTTTTATCAGAGGTGCGCATTTCATATCAGAGTTGGTTACGTAAGAACATGAGGTATACACAGGGACAGAGTGAGGAGTACTTACTATCCAGGAGTATGTACTAAACCAGGTACTTACTATCAGGGTTGGTTCATGTACACGAGGTATATACAGGGACAGAATGTGGAGTACTAACTATCCAGGAGTATGTACGCACTAAGCCAGGTACTTCTAAGTTCCACTACAAATTAGAGATGCTTCACTGCACGTACACACGTACCTCTTGTCCTGTCAGAAAGAGGAGAATGTCCCCTTCCACCTCCTCACAGAGGTGGATCTGAATCACCGTTCTGATGGCAGCTTCCAGGTAGTCTCGCTCTGGCTCAGGTGTGTAGAATATTTCCACAGGGTGAGTACGACCAGGAACACTCTGAACAACAAACGTACGCAAAATTGACAAACAGAATCAGCAAGCAAATGCATTCAGAACACAGATCAATTTACAAACAATATACGTAGCAAACAAAGGAACATCAGTACACAGCAAATAAAAACACATCAGATAAACATATGTATAAAGAAGTGAACACCACCACAAACACACAGAGTGCCAAAACACAATTTTCTGGCTTACCAGAAGAGGAGCTCGGTCAAAATACTGTTGGAATTTCCCTGCATCCAGTGTTGCACTCATAACAACGATCTTGAGGTCCTTGCGATTCTTGGCAATCTGTATTGTGCACATGTACAAATCGTGGCATCTGGAAACTATGTATGTACGTATGCAGACCTAATCATATATTATCTATGTATGCACCCACACACACATGCACCTACACACACACACACACACACACACACACACACACACACACACACACACACACACACACACACACACACACACATACACACAGACACAGACACATACGCCCACCCTCACACACACACACACACACACACACACACACACACACACACACACACACACACACACACACACACACACACACACCTCCTTAATGAGCCCCATCAGAATATCAGTAGCCAGGGTCCTCTCGTGAGCTTCGTCCAGGATGATCACACCGTAGTTCTCCAACAGAGGGTCATTCATAGCCTCTCTCAGTAACATACCATCTGTCATGTACCTAAACACACAGGGTGCATGTAGTGATCCATAGCCACAAATATATATACATAGATAAGTGGGTATTCAAAAATGGACACACAGAGGAAACTGTGTAGTATGTATATACACAAACATACTCACATATGTACGTATGTGTCTCTCAGTACTAGGGGCACATTTGTATCCATACTACACATACATATCACATGCATGTACGCAGACACACACCCATACACACAACTGGCTCACTTCAGGATAGTCTTGGGGCTTGTGCAGTCCTCAAAACGTATGGTGTACCCAACCTCCTGTCCCAGTGTGACATCCATCTCGTCCGCTACCCTCTGGGCTACGCTCATAGCTGCCACTCTCCTTGGCTGTGTGCAGGCCACCTTCTTCTTGGATCCATGGAGCTCTGTCAACCACTGGGGAATCTACAAAGGGCAAAAGTGAAAGAAGAGTGCATATGAATGTCCATGGGAACATGCATATGTGTGGATATCTCTCTTTCTCCAACATACCCACTGACCCACCCACACACACACACACACACACCTGTGTTGTCTTCCCGCTCCCTGTCTCTCCCACTAGCACCACCACTTGGTTCTCGTGAACAAGGTCCATGAACTGCTTGTAGTATTCCCACACAGGAAGACCCTTCCTCTTTGACAAAATCTGCCAAAATCTTGCTGAAAAGGGTTTACCCGTGTATTTGTTCACGTGCGTCTTCTTGATCTCTCCGCTACCGGAGGGATTGCCTTTCTCAGCTGTTTCTTCCTTGCCCTCTGCAACGCCTGGCTCATTGCTACGACTTTAGTGGTTTGTGAATACGAAGCATTTGTGTTGTTAAGCAACAGAGAATTCACTCAGCAATCTAGTGGAGATACACCCCCAACATTATGTACTATAACACACAAGGAGGACCATACGGGAGGGGCGGTGGGCTGGCTACCTACGTTTGAAGCATCTACAGGAACATTGACTACAAAACCGGATGATTTTCGTAACATGTGCACTTAATTGTTGAAAAGTAGCAGGCAGGGACATCTAGGGGAAGTTACATTTTGAGAAGAGGGCTTCCGCACAAAAAGACACCTTTAGTGTCTTTCTTGACATTGGAATGATGATAGCACTTGAAACTCTCAAGACAGTTGCAACAACATGATAGGCACGGTAGAAAGAAGTTTGGAAAAGGTTCCTACAGCACACTCATGCCATCCAAATCTATCCCAGACAGTAGGTCATCAAGGTCGACGAGTAGCCCCATTCATCGCTACATACCTTTGCTTGAACTTGCTCTCCAAAGTTCCATGTACATCAATTCTTCTCTTTCTGTCCGTCATCAAGGAAGGAGGTCGTAAAATGCCTATTCTTCTCTTCCTCGGGTATGCTTGAAATACTGTACACACGTGCTCGTGACGTACACATCACGTGATAGTCATCTGCTAAACCACGTGTCCGAGACGAGATTGCTACGCAAGGGACAAGCCGAAATGGCCAGTTACAACTTCAAGAAGATTACCGTTGTTCCATCTGCAAAGGACTTCATTGATATCACCTTGTCTAAAACTCAGCGGAAGACACCAACTGTGGTGCACAAGCAGTACAAGATTTCTCGAATTCGGCAGTTTTACAACAGGAAAATCAAATTCACCCAACAGAATTTTCATGATCGTCTCGCAGGTATCATCCACGAATTTCCTCACATGGACAACATCCACCCGTTCTACGCGGATTTGATGAACGTCCTGTACGATAGAGACCACTACAAGCTAGCATTGGGGCAGATCAACACTGCTCAGCACCTCATCGATGGTGTAGCGAAAGACTACACACGACTGATGAAGTACGCCGACTCCCTGTATCGGTGCAAACAGCTGAAGCGGGCAGCACTGGGTAGAATGTGTACGATCATGAAGCGTCAGAACCAGAGTCTGCAGTATCTGGAACAGGTACGACAACATCTGGCCCGTCTGCCCTCCATAGATCCCAACACACGGACAATTATTGTGTGCGGGTTTCCCAATGTAGGAAAGTCAAGTTTCATGAATAAAGTCACACGAGCTGATGTAGAGGTTCAGCCGTATGCATTCACAACGAAATCTCTGTTCGTTGGTCACATGGATTACAAGTACCTTCGCTGGCAGGTTGTTGATACACCAGGTGTGTTGGACCACCCTTTGGAGGAACGCAATACCATCGAAATGCAGGCAATAACAGCACTTGCCCATCTCAGGGCGGCCATTTTGTATGTAATGGATTTATCAGAGCAATGTGGATATTCCCTGGAGCAGCAATTGCACCTGTTTCACAACATTAAACCTCTGTTTGCAAACAAGCCTCTCATCATTGCTTTGAACAAGACCGATATAACAACACCAGAGGAAATTTCGCCTCAGATACAGGAAGAGCTGAAAAAGTTAGAAGCAGAGGGTGTCACTCTCCTTGCTATGAGTGCTGTCACAGAAGAAGGCGTGATGATGGTGCGAAATGAAGCATGTGACCTTCTGCTGACTCAGCGAGTTGAGATGAAGCTGAGAGGAAAGAAGATGCCGGAAGTGCTCAATCGCATTCACTTGGCTGTTCCCAAGGCCAGAGACAACGTAGAGCGCCCACCGTTTATTCCTCCCGGTGCAAAGGTAACCAAAGCTGATCGGGAAAATGCTCCAAAGAAGAAAACACACCGAGAAATTGAAGTGGAAATGGGTGACGATTATCAGGTTGATCTGAAATCCCACCATATCCTCAAGAATGAATTTGAAAGGTACGATGACCGACCAGAGATATTTGAGGGCAAGAATGTTGCCGACTACATTGATCCTGACATCATGAAGAAACTGGAGGAACTGGAAAAAGAAGAAGAATTGAAGTTTGCAGCTGGTGAGTACTATTCTGAACCTGAGGATGAGGAAACACTGGAGACACGAAGCAAAGCTGAAAGAATTCGGGAAAAGCGGAAAATGAAACGTGTTTTAAGTATTAGTAAAAGAACTCGAAATCATCCTATAAAACCTCGCCTGGCAGGAACTGGCCATCGTAGTAGATCGCTCACAAGAAGACAAGAAGATATGGATGACAATGATTACTACAGTTCTGATGAGGATGCTATGATGGATATGATGGATGGGGGTGGAAATGAGGTTGTTGGTTTGGACAGGATGAATCGAAAGAGGACTCTCTCCAAGGCTGGGATTAGAGGTTTGCAGCCGTCATCAAGTAGAGCAAAGTCACGCAGTGTCTCCCGAAGACCTCCACGTGATCAAAGTGGGTTCCGAAGCTTGGCAGATCGGGACAAAGCCAAGAAGAAGATGAAGGGAACACAGAGAAAGATAATCGGTTTGTTGAGTAGAAAAGGGGAGGGGGATCGCTCGATACCAGCACAAAAGCCCAAACATCTTTTTGTTGGGAAAAGAAAGATGGGAAAGACTCAAAGACGATAATACTTCTTTGATATTCAACTCTTTGCATATTGGCATTTTACCCTTTGTGTACCGTTGCTTGAAAGGAGATTAATTTGAACATTAATAATTATATATTGTATACATGATGGGCTGTGATGTGACATCACTGTTCACATGAAGGGAATGCTCGGCACGCCGCGTAGAACAGCTAGTCTAGTTGGCCACATTGTATATGCATGGCACTGTGCTGTGCAGCGAGACTTCACTTACTTACATCTGTACATTTTGGATGAAGTTACAGATTTAGTGAGGGCCCAAGCATGATAATCGTTTAGCCTACAGTATAGGAGTATTGCAGATTTGTCCCAAAACAACTACTATGGAAGGTATACAAGGGAACTGGATGTCTGCAATGCAGAGATGTGAGATCTCGCGGATAGTGTTTAGCTAACCACATTTCTTGCTCCGCTCACTTGGTTTCCAAAGGCAATAAAAGAAGAATATAAACAGAAAAAAGTGCGAAGAAAATACATGTACATCAGTTGCATAGCAACCGGTATAAATAAGTTGTGTAACAACCAGCATAAATAAATAAATAAGGGTGAATAGCCATAGTGCACATGGCGAGCAGTGAACTGGTAAAGCTGAGAGATTACATGCCCAAGTGCTATCCCTTGACAGTGGAGCAGTAAGACATGAAGTTAAGGACTTGCGCTTTGTATTCCTCTGGATGGCTGGGGTACAACCTCACATGAGATCTGTCTTTCCATGAGTGCTCAAAAACGGACACCCCTCTCTCACATTGTTTCTGGATTAGACTTCGTGCTTGGTGTAGACGAAACACCGGATCTTCTTCAGAATACAAGTACAAGTGGGGTACGGACAGGAGCAGCTTGTTTTGCAGCATCTCCAAACGTTCAGCCCGTCTGCTATCACCAAACAGTGCGTGAAAAGACAGGGCACTCAGTAGTCTTACGTAGTAAGACAATCCAGTGTACACTTTCTGCTCCCTCAACAGCTTGCCAGCTGCCATCCCAGTTTCTTTTATAAACTCTGTTGGACCACTGTCAAAAATAACCCCCTTTAACTGCAATGGAGAAGATTCCTGTGACAGCAGTGGAAGAAGACTGTATAGGAACGCGTTGCTGCCACCTGAAAACGCGTGTATCATCACAGGGACTTTCTCTTCAAATGTTGTCTCCACCGCTCGGAATAACTTCTTCATCTTCGCACGCGCCGGAGCCAGAAGATGGGCATCTATCACCGTCGGATTAATGCAGCAGCACGCCATATTCTCAACTTGGTGTATTTCGGCGTATTTCGCCAGAGTTTTGGTCTTTGATCCTAGCCATCCCAAAAGGAAGGTCATCCCTTCTGGCTTTGCCTCTGATTTAAGGGAAATGCATCCGTTTCGCAAACCCAATTCCTTCTGCTTCTTCTCAAATAACTTGAAGTTAGCTCTAAACTTCTCTTGGAATTTTGACTTGGAAGATAGACGTCTGAAGTGGAGCCTGGCAATGATATATCTAGTAGCCATTTTGTATGGATAGACCCCACCCAAGCTGCGTGCGGAAACGATTTTCACTCTCAAATCTTGAGAAAATATCGAAAACGAAATTAAACACAGGTTAATGATCGTTAATTATGTTCACTACCTTGAGCATAGACCACAGAAGAGCTGAGCCCACTATTTGGAACACCGTAACTGAACCCCCTGTCGATCAACCGTACCGAACTAGTCACGGCATCGAATGATACCCATGACTGGCGGTCGGTTGGGACGTTAAAGGGCACGCCCCCCTCACCACGTGGTTTGGGGAAGCCATGCTTCTTCAACACCCAACCTTATCACACCAGAATTACTGGTGGAGAATGACGCTGACCGATCGGGACAGCTATCTTGACGACCTATGTGAAAATAAAAGGAAAAAACATACGCCCAACACCCGTCCAGCCCTATTATAACCGCTTCGGCGCGTCCCCTAAACTAGCGCAGCCCGACCTAACCTCTATCTAAGCGGATCCACCCACGATTACGACTTACTAGACTAATCTTACCCCGCTACTACAAATCCCCTCCCAAATCCCACCTATATAACGTTCCACTATCTAATGGTCCCCCGAACGGCGCACTTATCCAACCTATCCCAATACTAAGGTGTGCTGCTAAGGCAGCCCCAAACTGTAGAGAACAAACTAGGAGGGAAATGGGAGGGCGGGATCAAAAGAAGAGCGTCAGCAGAGCTTCCACTAGGCTATGGGTTCTGTTTACAGAATAGCTACCTTCGTTGTCGCAGCAACCTAGTTAACCCCCTCATTGGACTGCATCCCCCTTTTCTAGCTTGCATTGGTCGCGAAACTCTCTAATGCAATTCGAATAACGCCCCTCATACCCGCTTCGACCGCGCCATTTTCCTCGCACCGACGCTTCCACCCAAAGCGTGAAGCCCGTACGCTCCCTAATTAACTCCGATTACCTCCGTAATCTCCATTTAATTATGTTCACTACCTTGAGCATAGACCACAGAAGAGCTGAGCCCACTATTTGGAACACCGTAACTGAACCCCCTGTCGATCAACCGTACCGAACTAGTCACGGCATCGAATGATACCCATGACTGGCGGTCGGTTGGGACGTTAAAGGGCACGCCCCCCTCACCACGTGGTTTGGGGAAGCCATGCTTCTTCCACAAATGACAGCCGCAGCTGGAATACCCCAAACCACGAGCACGCCGAGCAACGACCTTGCCGCCGAACACTGGTGACCCATTGTGAAGTGAGTCCTACTTGTATTGCCGTCCCCGTTACCGCATCTCATATCACAAGCAAAGCAGTTCAGCCTCTGCACCCGAGTAAAATCACAACCATACCTATCCTATGAAGCTAAGTAAGCAAAACACAATATATACGAAGATCGAAACGGATAAGCTTCACCCCCTGTTTGAAATAATAATAACCAGAACAACATTCAGTACACCAATTAGAACTAAACCGTTAATTGAGCTCTAAAGTAGAATACAAATCACTAAACAATAACAAGTATAAAGGTATAAAGGGAGTTAACTATCCACCAAGCGTGCAGCAAATGCCACTAACTGATCTTGAGGTGTCTTGATGTACGACTGATAAGCCGAGCTGTCCCAACGGCCTAAAAGCTTAATACAGCTCTCGGGAATTCCGACCTGAGCTGCTGTAGTAGCTGCTCCAATGCGGAAACTATGACCTGAATACTTGACACTGTCAATGCCCTGAGACCCCAATGCATTGCGAACCAGCTGTACAAACAAGGATCTCCGCAAAGGTTGTTTGTTCTCGAGGCAGAACAAGGGGCCTGGTGCAAAACCACGATAATTGAGATAAGCCAGTAAAGATTCCACTGGACAGAGGTCCTTGGATGTTTTTGGCAGGTAGATAGTGACCCCCACCCGGAAAGGATCCGTCTTTGAGGCCTTTATCCGAACACTAGCAACCTTGGGTGAAGACCGGTTATCGAATGACACGTCCGCTATAGTCAAATGAATGTCAGAGTTGAATGCCACTCCGTCAGGTACCACAAATTCACCACATCGTAAGAAACCAAAAAAACCAACATTGCATGCGGCCCAGAGCATAACATTCTGATAACTAGAGGGGTTCGATTTAAGGGCAGTTTTCAACTTTCTCAAAATCCGGTCTGTAATAGGCAGTCTGGGTTGATTGACAACCCCATTCACCCGCTTGATGCCCTGCACAAGCAAGTGCACACGGGGAGAACTTCCGATAAAAGCTAACCCCCGCAATACATGAATATGACGAATTGAAGCTAAATATACTTTGATAGTTTGATGTGAGAGCTTATCTTGTCCTAAAGATGCTACAAAATGAAGAAGCACCCTCTCTGATGTAGGGTAAGGGGTCAATTGCAATCGCTGGCAAAACTCCTCGAAGCGCCTTCTACCCACTGCATAAGCTCGGGCTGTTGAGGGCGCAATTCCTGCTGCCAAGAACTGGTGAAGAGAGTCCTCCACCTGTTGGAGAGCCAGTCCGGCCTCTCCATCACCACTAATTTCCACAAAGGAGCAGGAATTGGCGTGGGCTCTTTGTCTGCTGTAGGCACCTGAAGAAAAAATTGATGGCAGTTATCGCGAGAAATAGCATCGGCCGGGCCATTCTCCTTGCCCGGTACATGCTTCAACCTTAGAGAAAACCCAAAATATGATACCACAAAAAACAGTGTGCGAAGCAGGTGCATCACCATCCCCGAGCTCTCCCTCGCTGTACCGCTATTTACGGCACAAACTACAGACAAGTTGTCACATTCTC
Organism: Halisarca cf. caerulea; assembly: GCA_963170055.1. Classification (NCBI taxonomy): domain Eukaryota; kingdom Metazoa; phylum Porifera; class Demospongiae; order Chondrillida; family Halisarcidae; genus Halisarca; species Halisarca cf. caerulea. The sequence goes on along the minus strand of CAUJGJ010000277.1, from coordinate 1,348,746 downwards.
CAAGCACCACCTGTCCTCGCCACACATCACCCCAAATAGCACAGGCGCAAACCACCGGGCATAACTCTTTGACCATGATCGAAGTATCCTCCCAACCAATGGGCCATGCACCCTGTATCCAATGATTACCCCAAAGAGCACCACAGCCCCAGCCTCCGGAAGCATCTGATGAAAATACCACTGATGGAACTGCAGCGCCAACCAAAGCCATTAGCGAGCGGCCATTCCAATGGGACATGAAGCTTTGCCACCAAGCTAAATCCGATCGAAAACCCTGATTTAGCCGAATATGAAAATGACCCTTGCGGGCAACACTCAGTAAATCATACATCCTTCGAAGAAAGACTCTGCCTTGGGGAAGCACCGTGCAAGCATGATTCAACTTCCCTAAAAGATGCTCCAGCTCCTTTCTGACACAAGACTTCTTAGAGACCCACGACCCCAATAAAAGGACCAGTTGGTCCAACTTCTCTTTCGGTAAGCGGATCTCCATTGTCTCTGAATCCAACTCAAACCCCAAAAATTGCAAAACTGTAACGGGCCCCGCTATCTTCTCCATGGCCAAAGGAACACCCAACATTTGGCAGCAATCCTTCAATGAATCCAATGCAGACTGACACTCCTTGGACTCAGGACTGCCCAGGACAAGAAAATCATCCAAATAATGAAGGATGAACTTTACACCCTTGGTACGTACAATCCACTCCAAGCCATCCGCATAAGCATTAAACAAAACTGGAGCAGAAGATAAGCCAAAAGGAAGCTGGGTGTCAATGTACACCTTCTTATCAAAAGACATTCCCAACAGATAACGATCTTTAGGATGAACCGGGATAATTCGGTAGGCACTAGCAATGTCAATTTTGGCCATCAATGTCCCGGGGCCAAGATGCAACAGCATTTTAGCAGCATCCAAGACTGATGCATATCTCATGGCCGTGAGAGATTTGTCGATGCCCCCATTGACACTACCACCATCTGGAAAAGAAAGGTCCACTATGAGGCGCCATCTACCAGGCTTGCCAGACTTTGGTATAACGCCAAAACGGTTGATGACCACCTCACCGCATTCACCTGGGGACCAAGGGCCGGAAATGGACCCTCGAGTTTGCTCCTTCTTCAAGTAATCACGCACTACTGATGCATTCTCTGATGCAGATGGCAAATTGCGACCTGCAGAACGAACCGGGCGCCCATCAAAACCGAGACGTACACCCAAAATCATGCCGTCGAGAAGCAACTTCACCCACTGACGATGAGGGTGGCCTGCCAGAGCAGCCTCCCATGCCTTAGCTTTAAGAGGAGATGATACCCGCTGGGCCTCTGGAGGTAAAGAAACCACCTTGCCCGGCACTGAGTCTGCAACCGCGTGAATATCCACGAACTGCTTGGCTAGCCTCTGGGATGCAGCCCATCCTTGAGAAATAGGTACACCTAAGGTCGAGATCAGGAAACACCCCTAAATAGCAAATCCCACTATAATATTAAAAACCAACTCTGCTAGACCTAGACTTGTTGGTCAACCGAGAACTGATTGAAAACGATATGGAATCAATTACACATACTAAATAGTGGAATATTAAAAGATTACAGCTAAAACACGTAAATACCTAAAATCAAATACAAGAACCAGATACTAAAAGTCTACAATTTAAGATCTAAATAAGAATTATACAAGTATATATAGTCCCAGACCATAGCATACATGTAAGTGTCTCACAAGCCTGAGTTAACAGCAAATTTTTACATCCTTCTACCATAACGGATGAAGGGAGACCTAATTGGCCCCGGTGGATGACCGGAAGGACCCATGAAGGGTGGTGGAAGCTGCCCCTCCTCCTGCCTAGCACGGCCACAATATGGTGCCTTATGCCCAGAGCGGCCACAAAAGGAACAGACATGAGGGAAAGGGCAGTACATCTTATCACACCTACGCAAGTTCCAATTATCGCAAGCTTGAGCTGGACGCCGGGGAGGAGTGTTTGCTTTATACTCCTGCGTAGAACGAGCTCCAATGGCCAACGCCCACAAATCATGGTCTAACTTTCCCCAGTCTCCCTCAGGAGAAGCAGCCATCTTCTGGCGGAAAGACCGATCGTAGGTCCACCACGCACGTCCAGGATAATCACGCACCAGACGCATGATTGACGCCTTATACGCGACCAGACTTGAAGCCAAAGATGGTTTGTAGTGAACCATGACCGCCACAAAACAAGAAAAGACCAGCATCCACTCGGTAGGCTTCTCAATAGGAGGGGGTTTCTTAGCATGTTTGCTCGACTGCTGGGACTTTAAAAACATTTCCCCAATATACTCCGGAAGCAGCTCCCCCAGATCTATAAATTCTCCCCGAGTAATCCGGGACACCAAAGTAGCAGGTATAGCGGGCAAGCCAGCTCCTGGAACAAAACCAGATTCTGCTTTTTCAACCGGAGTTGAAGCTGGAGTAGAAGGGGACGACGATAATGGTTCTGGCTCTTTACCAGAAAGAGTCCCATGTTCCTGACCAGAGTGGGCAGAGCCCGCATTGTGACCTAACAGAAAATACAATCATACAAGCCAACGTGAACGCCGAACTACATACGACCTCGTGACCACAACGAAGCCAAAATACAGAGTCTAAAGAGAATATTCTGTAAGACACAGAGATATCCAGTAACCGATATATCATGCAAAGGGGAAATCCTCAAAAGGACATCTTCCAAATGACCCTACCCATGATAATGAGCATAGAGGACCCTATAGCGGGTCATGCTAAAAGTCATAGTCTAAGAGAGAGAGAGAGGAGAGCCACTAGAGGACATCTCCAAATGCTGGTACCCACAGCCGAGAGCCTGGAGAAACACAAGAGGTTGTCTCCGAATAAAACTGAACCCCCATCATAGTATAGAAGAGAGCCCTAACAGAACAGCTCCCCGAAAATCATATCCGAAACGAGAAGTGAAAGGAAAACGTGATACAACGACACCACCTGAGCCTCTAGCAATCAAAGAAAACTTACAAACAGCTCCACAGTAGCACAAATACCCCTAAGAACCAGCGACTATAACGGAACAAATACAAGAAAGGACAACCAGAAACTTACCCACCCACCTACAGCACACAACAAATGAACTAATATGCACACAACTAAGACCTTGCTAAAGGGTGACTCCAAAAGAATTCGTAAACTGGGAAGCCACAAGTACCATACCTCCCACGCAAAAGGTAACCAAACCATTTGTTGCAACCACAAACATAAAAACAATCCTGCCGCATCACAAGTAACGAACAAAAACAAATATTCCGAAAAGAAAACACTCCGACAAATTAAAGCTAGCCAAGGCCATACCCTGCCACAATAAACTACCGAAATTAAAGACAAAAACATAAGAACACAACCGCTACAACGACAAAAACAAAATAAAAACTCACCCGAGCCTCCAGACCCACTATTGGAGTCGTGACTCGGACCGTTGGAGGAGGGCTGAACCTGAGACGACACCAGGGTATCCAGCAACCTCTCTTGCTGTCTCTGGATCGATGACACGGCGGCCGACAAGTCGGCGACAGTCTGGGACAAGGAAGAAACTGTAACCGTATCTTCAGACATCATCAAAAGAAGAGCGTCAGCAGAGCTTCCACTAGGCTATGGGTTCTGTTTACAGAATAGCTACCTTCGTTGTCGCAGCAACCTAGTTACCCCCCTCATTGGACTGCATCCCCCTTTTCTAGCTTGCATTGGTCGCGAAACTCTCTAATGCAATTCGAATAACGCCCCTCATACCCGCTTCGACCGCGCCATTTTCCTCGCACCGACGCTTCCACCCAAAGCGTGAAGCCCGTACGCTCCCTAATTAACTCCGATTACCTCCGTAATCTCCATATCACATCACGATACTTAGCATGAGGTCGCTCACGTGATCCAATCGCCTCATTAACACGCAGGGGATTTTTTGATGCCATCACGAAGTTTCACCATACGTACAGCAACAGTATCTCATTTCTACAAGTACTGTTACTGTAGAAATTGGATAGTAAGCACCCCAATGGGAAATCAAAACAGGCACTCACTATCAAAGGTACTTACTATCCAAGGTGCTTTCAATGGTATTGCATGAGGTAGGGACAGAGTAATGAGTACTTACTATCCAGGAGTACTCACTAACCAGGAGTACTTACTATCCAGGAGTACTCACTAACCAGGAGTACTTACTAACCAGGAGTACTCACTAACCAGGAGTACTTACTAACCAGGAGTACTCACTAACCCAGATACTTACTAACTCATGCAGGTACAGTGGAAACTGGTTACCAAGAAACCCAGGGTGCACTGAATTTAGTTCTTGTTAAAAGTATTTCTTGTTAAAAGTGTGAAGATAGTACATTCTATATACAGTTGGTTCACAAAAACTGTTCTTGTTAAGCAATATTTCTTGTTAAGCGACTTTGTGTTAACCAGTTTCCACTGTACTCACTAACAGAGTTTGATTGTAAACACATCACAACTAGAGCATAGCATGACAATTAATGTCAGGTGACATTCGTGATGTATTGAAGTGTACCTCGTCCTAGCATAAGTTCACCCTGTGTATAGTCATAGACACTCAACATGGTATAGAGTATAAAGTATAATAATAATAATAATAATAAGAGTGTCTATGTAATTCAAGATGGTTTTCAACCCCACCAAAGCTACTGACTGTAGGATAATGTACTTATTGCAGAAACCACTGAAGTGAAACATGTACTATTAGAATATAGAGTACTAGTCACACTCATAAGTACAACAGCCAGGATCATAACATTCTTAAACATATTCTCATCTAATTGCAGCCTGAATGGCATATATAAGAAGCAAGGTGGTCAATGAAGGTAACCATGTACTGTACAAACGCGTCAGTGACCACCTAGTGTAGCGATGTTTCAACTTTGGACAGATAACGCATGTCACAATTTGTCAAACAATTAATCACAACTGTACAACGTTTCGCTCACTTGGGCTTCTTCAGGTACACAAACTAAAATGTACTGATTTAATAAGAATTGAATTAAATACAAATCGTATTTAATCAGTTTTTAGTTCACCTGAAGAAGCCCAAGTGGGCAAAACATTGTGCAGTTGTGATTGTTTGACAAATTGTGACATGTGTTATCTGTCCAAAGTTAAACATCGCTACATCAATCTGGCATGCCAAAGAATTTGTACCATCGGACCAACTAGTGTGTTGAATTTGTCCATAATTATGCAGCTCAGACAAAGGCTAAAGGTGACAGTGATACATTCTGCAGCACAACACATCAATCATTTTTATCATCACACAATTCAGCATGCGCAACACATGCAATCTCGCGAGGTTCTGAACT
>CAUJGJ010000277.1:1323400-1335900 GCA_963170055.1 Halisarca cf. caerulea | reverse complement strand
TAATGAGATCCTGGACTGAGTATTCCAATGATTAAATCTACACATGTATTGTACAGTCAAGGGAGTCCCTGTTGCCATTCCGTCTCTGTTCTCCTTTCTTAGCATGAGATATTTGCCTTCCTTGTGCAAGCCCTCCCTGTGAAGCTGATGTCAGATGAGCTGAAAGTTGTGAAGAAAAGGAAGAGTTCGATGTCTCAGGGCACCCACGAGCTCAGTAGTTCTCATCTGACTCCCATTCCTCTGTGTGTATCCCCTATACCCATCCCCCTTGAACCTGAGGCTAAGAAACCAGCAGTGAGTCGCATCAATTCGTCTGGATCATCAGGTACCGGTTCCAAAGGTAGTGCAGGATCCCATTCCCACTTTAAATCCTCCCAATCTGGTAAGGCATCAGTGTCAAGAACCCACAAATCCACTCCTGGAGTTGGGAGACCGTCAGGGAAATCTACCAAGAAAACAGTGTCATATCCTGCACAGAAGAACAAGCCACCTGGACAACAAACGCCACCTCCCTCCACAGCTGGGTCCTTTGCACAAGTATCTGGTCTCCTCACTCCGCCAGCTGCCTCTAAAGTACCCTCTCCTTCGATGTCAATGTCTCCTTCGATTTCTCCTTCTCAGCTTCTTCAGGTTGCTCCAACAGGGATGCTGCAACCCATGCCTGCCACTCCGCCTCGAAATCCTTTTGCCACGATCACCGAATCCCACCAGAGCCAGCCACAGCTGGCTCCTGCAACACTGAAGCAACTCAACCAGCCCACAATACCGACCACCGGCCAGTCCACATAGCCAACACAACCTAGCAGCCACAGCTAGTCCTTCGTGCACATGCTTCAGCTTTTAGCCTGACAGATTACAGATTTTACAAGTGACTAATTGCCATCACATGCACTCATTGTTCCAGTTCAGTGTTACTTGCATATTGAAACCTGCAGCATGGCTGTGAATGTATGGGTGTGTCTGTTTGCTGCTGCGTGTGCTGACCTGTTGTTCTTACAGTAACATCTTTGACTTTTTGAATACCTTTTTGACCAGTTTATTTGTCTTCTGAATTGTTAGCAGATGCATTTGCAAACGCAAACACCTTGTCTATTTATTGACTGGTAGCTAGTTTATACTCTGGGTTGGTATGATTTAGTCTTGTAAACCAGACCCAACCTGCCATACATAGCACCATGTATGGTGGTTTGGATCTGGCTATATATATATGTGAGACTACTGGGTTGGTTGGAACACACCACACACACGCACACACACACACACACACACACACACACGCACACACACACACACGCACACACATACACACACACACACACATGCAAACACTATAATCATACGAAGACAGACACCATAATCATAAAAGTGCATGATCACAATCCACATACAATTGAGATAAGCATCAAATCAAATAAATTAAACCCAAACTGCTAAGCAGGTACTACGTGTATGACACATATGCTTTGATTATTGGACGATTAAACTGTCATGTTTTTTTTGCAGATTTTCATGTGCAATTTGCAAAGCTTTACATGTGAAAAGTTGAATAGGGCCCTTGTGCAAAACATGGCTGTCTGTGAATATAAAAACAAAATCGATAAAAGCCAAGATTTGCAAAGGTTTCACCTTGCGAAAATTAAAGAGTATATGTTACCACATTCCACATTACATCATACATTGTACATTATTGTGACAAAACAGGGGAGATGCTGTCAAAATACTCCTTAGGTAGCAACTGTTCTAGCTCATCCTTGCTCAACCACAAGCAATTTCCTGTTTTAAATGAACTTTGTTCTTGTGTACTGACATTGGCAGCCTTCAAGACAGCTTTGAAGAAGAAAACCTTTGTGAAACAAGAATAAAATGCACAAAATGAAGACAATAACATGAATACATATATACAGTGTGCATTTTTGTGCATTTTGCACACCTTTTCTCCCTTCACAAAATCCTTGCTCTCCAAAGATAAGTGTTTGTAGTGAGAACATGGAGAATTGGAGTAATAGATCACTTTAGAGTTGTCAGCAATGTCATTCAGTGCCTTAGAGGCTGTCTGCAAAGTAGAAGAACATTGAAATGTCTTATTACAAAGAATCTGACATAATGACAAATCAATCTTTACACAAATATTGGATTTGATTGTACACGAAAGACACTTGACATGTTCTGTAGCATATATGCAGTACTGCACAGGATATCATGGGATATCTATGACACTGGGAGTAAGTACTAATATATAAAAGCCACAATAATGTAGATATACAATAAACACTCTGTGCTGCATATCATTTACTCTGCGCTACACAACGTCTACTCTGCACTACCTGATGTTATGATGCAATTAAATGAGGACTGTGGGAGATAATAAATGCATGCTTCTCCTTACCTCGATCAGCGACTTCTCTCCACTCCACTCCCTTGTGGGCATCATCCATTGTCCATTTTCCTTCACCACCAAGTACAACATGTGGTCTAGCTTGCGATCCAGTGACCATTTGTACTCCTTAACATCTGCCTCCGTTACTCTGGATGCTGGCGTGAACTGCTGTAGTTCCGCTTCTCTGGCCTCCTTCATGTCCTCAAAAGCGTCACTTCGGTCCGACTTCAGCATAGCAGAGTCACTAAGTTCCTCTTCTAAAGCTTTCTTCTCCAATTCCATGCGATTCTTTTCTTCTTCGATTTCTTCCAGTTCGTAGTCACATAATCTGCTTTTCTCGAACCTGATAGTATCTTGAAAATCCTCAAATTTCTTCTCCAAGTCAATTTTCTCTCTACTTAGAGTTGGAAAGCGCTGCAAGCATGTTGCAGCCAAGATTTTCCATTCCTGACTTTTCTCTTTTTGCAGCTCTGTTTTACTTTCGCCCGACAGGTCACTCACATCACTCCGTTTGGTACACAGGCATCTTTTATCCCACCTAAGCCATTTGTGGACTTCTCTGCCTGACGAATTTCTTCGCAATCCTATCGCGAAACGACACACAAAAGTGGCCGCCATTTTACAGACACGTGATATGCACGTGCACTCCATGTGTACTGTATTATATATGGGATATACTGTATAATATATGGTACCTTATTGTGTTGATTTCCATGACACGCAGCAATTTATACAAAACATATCCTGCAAATTAAATTTGAGACAGAAATGGTATATTTTTCAGCCTGAATGGAGCTTACCCAAATAAAATTTTATACAGCCATGACAATAATTTTATACAAGTACACATAGAGAAGTTGGGGTAGAAATTACAGTAAAAATTTAATAACATACACATTAGTGTGTGAAGATTTACGTGGTGAGCCTGTCAACACAAAACGACAAAAGTATTGAAAATGAACACATACAATTTGAACCGGTTAAACCATGGAGCCATTTTTGTCCCATTGCTTTATGGGTGAATGCCTGGGTATGTGCTTTCTGGATGGATGATTTCTCTGCAATGGGTAGTTGTATGCCGGCTGACTCAAGCTGAAAGAATTCTGGCCAGACTGGTAGTCTTCAAACTCTTTCTCCAGCAGCTGTTCTCCCTTTTGCAGTAGCCGCCTCTCCTCTTCTGACATACCCATGTGTACAGATATGCTGCCAGTGTGTCGCCATTTCTGCAAACCTGGTTGCGGCTGAGATAGCTCAGAGTAGGGCTCTGAGTTGTACTGCTGCACAGGGCGATGAGCTCTTGTCTGGGGAGGACCCTGATGCATGCTAACATATGTACCTTCCGAAGAACTCGACCCCTTCGATTCCCTTCTATTTCTACTCAGATGGTGTGTGTTTGCAGTCTGTATGACACGATCCAGATGTGAGGTGTGTGAACTAATCACGGAGGACTCCGGCGTCCCCGACTTGCTCTGATAGCCGCTTGTAGGCGTGACCTCGCGACTGTCAATGTTCCTTCCAATGGAGATGCTTCCTGTACTAGCACGACTCCTATCTCTACCAGGTGATGGGTGAACATGTGAGTCTGTGGCACTCAATTGTGCTAGGGTCAGTGGACTGGTGGAACGGATGGCGGAGGAATAACTCCGGTTTCTCGGCAAAGACGGTGGTCTCTGTTGAGGAGGTGGAGGAGACACTGAACGATGCCCCCACGTGGAGAGTGGTGGAGGAGAAGTGGTGGGCGGAGGTGCGTAACTGCGTCTTCTGTTCTGTGGGTACTGGTTGACAACTTCCACCGTAAACTTTGGTACCTCATCGACAACATCCTGCGACAGAGAAAATTCAGGAGCTGGTGAAATTGCTCGTCTCCCAACCAGTTCAACTTGGTTGGCTAAACTAGGTTCTGACCCACTCATTGTACGAAACATTCGGTGTTTAGTTGGAGCAGCAGCAAACAGATTAGCACTTTTCTTCTTAGTTGGGCTGGATGGATCACTGGTGTGACGGTCTCTGTTTGGAGGAACGGAGAGATAGTCTGTGTCTTTCTTCTTGTCTGTGAAGGTGAATGCGGAGATGGAGGATGACAGAGGACGCGGGGATGAGATTGGGTTGGAACGCTGTTCATTCAAAGTGTCTGACTGAAGACGCATGAGCATGTCAAGGAAGTCCTCCTCTACAAACAGAGAGAGAGGGGAACATTAATGTACGTGGCAGTGATGCACAAGGGAAAAATACATATGTACACATATCACAAAAACACATCATGCAGCCAACATATGTACACACACACACACACACACACAAAGGATATACGTACAATCCATGTACACAAAAGTCAGAGCACCGAGTCAGCATCACCCATACATGGAGACAATGGATGCACGTACACATAACACATACCTTCAGCCGGTTCCACCGGTTCACTATTGTTGTTGTTGCCTGAAGTGTTTGCAGCAACAGTGCTGGATTTCTGATTTAAACTGTTAGAGGACGAATGGAATGACGGGACACTATCAGAAGATGCAATACTGCTGTTCGTGTGACTGTTAGGGACCCCGGGTCTTGGCTGCAGTTTGACATGAATCTTCCTTCCTTTCAACAGGCCAGCGTAGGTGCCCATACTGAGGGGCTGTCGAGCTCCGTACATGTAGAAGGCCACCACAGCTTTATCTAAGCTGTTCTCTGCTAGAATAGGCTCCATTACCTCCAAAACTGTCTTGTTGGGGTCAGCGTGCACTGGGATCTCTTTGCCAGGGAAGATTGCATGGAAGAAATCCAACGATTGCTTCACAATGATGTAGTGTCTGTTGAGTACATTGGCTGGGTCTTCCAGGTCCACAGGCTGAGTGGAGACAAGAGAGGGAGAGAGAGAAAACCATTAAACAAAGACATTTTTGGTGAGTATTTTGTACAGCAATGAATTCTGTAGTCAGGAATAACACTAATATTATTGTTAGTGCCAAAAGAACATACGGCGGTCAACAGAGGAGAAAGGATCAGGTGAACAGCAGGTCCACAACATATGGCTGAGGATGTACCATTCCTGAATACATAGCACTAAGGGGGGATTCAATTCCCGTATGTACCATCTGCTCGTAAACTGGACTCAAAGTAAGGCACGGAAGAACGTAAAGTATAAAGCATTCTTGTGTTGTGGTCAGTGAGTAGATCAAAGGAAAAAAAGTCGTTTGCAAAAGCTCTATAAACCACTTTTGATTAACCGCACAGCACACTTGCAATCAAGATAACAGGCCAAGATATTGAGCAAATTCATTAGTGCCATCCCATGACACAAATTAGCTGTGCCCCTTCCAAGCAGGATGTGCAGCTGATACAACCACACTTCTCTTTGGTCACTGAGACATACGCCTTTGTGCATATGTACAAACGTAGTACAGTTACATAGGTACTTGTATGTGTGTACAAACGTAGTACAGTGACTTCTCATTAATCCCCCACTGCTCTATCTGCCAAAATCTTTCATCAGCCAACAATTCTATGCATGAATTAATTGATAAGTTATACATTGATTAGGATTATCCGCCAAACTCATTAATCTGCTCATTTTTTTCAAAACAAATTGTGGCGGATTAATGAGAATTCACAGTACGTAGGTATGGACACATCCGCAAGGATGCTGGGAGAACTGCAGTACTATAGTACTGGGTATGTACTAAAATTAATGCAATCAACACACATGTACGCGCACACACACACACACACACACACACACACACACACACACACACACACACACAGACAGGATCCTTACCTGCATCGAATCAGCATAGCGAATGTCCAATGTGTCCAGAGACAACTTGTTCTGTTTCACAATCACGCTGTAAAGTGCGTCACGAACCGTACCTGAAGTTGGAACGGGAAGAATCTTGGACACTTTCTCCTGCAGGACAATCCCAAAACAAGGCCCATATTTGTCATTGAACAAATCGAGATGCTGAGGAGGAAAGGAAAAGAGCATGGTAAAAGTAATATGCTATTGACATTTTCACCATATGTGTACACTGTACAAATGAGTACACACACACACACACACACACACACACGCACACACACACACACACGCACACACACACACACACACACGCACACACACACACACACACACACACACACACACACACAAACACACACACACACACACACAAACACACACACACACACACACAAACACACACACACACACACACAAACACACACTGTTGATACATGCGTCTCACTCTAGCACAGAACAAATTTTGCGTGTGACTTAAACAAACACACACACACACACACACAGGTACCTATGTCTCACTCAAACACAGACTGTGCAGGCACTCAGGTCGTCCACACCTCTGATATGGGCGGCTTCACTTGTACCAATACAACCAAAACCATCAATGGAATGTAGGGAATGTGCTATCAGTGAGCATATCAATACATATGTACAATGCTGAGAAAACCACACATCTATCAACACAGTATCCTATTATAGACTTGCATACACTAGGGACATACGTAGATGTGTATGGATTGTTGAGAATATGTGACAAGTGACAAAATCATGAACAGCTGAGTGCACACACACAACAGATGTACACACAACACACACATGTGCAGCCAACAACAAACTTGTACACATACACACACACACTCAGTGACACACACACACACACACACACACACACACACACACACACACACACACACACAAACACACACACACACACGCACACACACACACTCAGTGACACACACACACACACACACACACACACACACACACACACACACACACACACACACACACACACACACACACACAAAGGTAGGAGACTAACTGGCACAGCAGGAGCAAGATACACCCTTCTGAACCACCAATTACGCTAATAAAAGTGAAAAATGATATCACTTGAGGTTGCCACAGAAACCTGTACAAATCAGTAAAGCTTACAGCTTCGACCTGGGTTGATGGGTACACACCTCACAGTGAACAACTCGAGCTCACAGCTCCCTCCCAAACTAGATGTACGATAATATATTATAATATAGAAACTGGTTGACAGGAATCCTAGGGTACATTGAACCTTATGTACTTCTTGTTCAGCATCAAAGGTACGCAGTATAGTGTTCATATGTACGTATGTATAGACAGGTGGTTCACAGAAACTGTTCTTGTTAAGTGACTTTGTGCTAACCAGTGTCCACTGCAGATACTTCTTAGCATGTGAAACACATGCTGGGCACCTACAGAGCACATGTGCGCACACATCCAAGACTCTCTTCACTCCTATAGACTATTCACAAAGGAAAATCTTCCTTCTCCCCCCCCCCCCCCACACACACACGCACACACACAAACACACAAACACAAACACCATGTTAGCAACTATAACACAATACGTACATAAAAGAACATGAAATTGTGAGCTCAAACTGTTCCTTGCACACACTAGCAAGCATCACATCACACAACACAATATTATGTACATAAATGGTTAGCATAGCAACCATGCCCAATACCACATAAACACACAAAGAAATCACTACATTCACAGGTACCGCAAGTAGCTCTAACGCAATGTAAAATCACACATTAGGCGTAACAGACTATTTCATTTCTATTAGTCTACAATTTCCTACTTTTTATAGGATTTTATTGAATCAGGTCATGTCATGCACAGAACGAATGAAGCAATGCTCAAATCACTAAATTGACATGTATGCAACTACCGGTTTGAGTGGGAGGACTTGTTGAACATAGCATGTGTACAGATGTACACTATAGATTGGTGCAGTGTAGTGAAAGATGAATAGGTAGAAGGAGCACACACACACACAGTGACACACACACACACACACACACACACACACACACACACACACACACACACAGTGACACACACACACACACACACACACACACACACACACACACACACACAGTGACCCACAAACACACACACACACACATACACACACACATAGACACACACACACACACACACACACACACACACACACACACACACACACACACACACACACACACAGTGACCCACAAACACACACACACACACATACACACACACATAGACACACACACACACACACACACACACACACACACACACACACACACACACACAAGGTCACTCACGTCCTCTTCCTCGTGACCTTGGAAGCCTTTTGGTGGCTCTTGAGTTCTGGGTTCAGGGTCAACTCTGGCAACACCATTTCCTTTGGTCTTGTCTCGATTTACTTTTACAGATTTCTTCTTCTCCTCATGAGTGGAATATGACCCAAAGCCAGATTTCTGCTTTGAGTTGTTCCTGAAACTGTGTGTCCGTCTGTTAAAGAAAAACCACCCATCCCTTCCTTTCTTTGTCGGCTGCGGCTTTTCCTCAGTTACCTTCAGTGGTTGCAAGGGAGTGACCTTGTCTCGGTCCTCATTTGTATCCTGAGAGATGGAGTCCTCGGGGAGACTGATAGGGAGGGGGCGGTTGTCCATCTCGGCAAGCAGACATTGTTGGAGAAGACTTGAACGCTTGAATCTCTGGTAGCTGTCCAGTCGCATTAGACTGTATATCTGCCAAACAGAATGACACACATGTGTTGGATAATGGTGTTGGGACTTCGAAAATTACTGAAAATGAGTTATGTAGAATACATCACACGACACATGCATCAACACACCTGTTTTTGTGCTTCGTTGAATATGACGGCAGAGGGTGAATCAAGGTGCTGTTCAATTGCCTTCACTGTAGAACCATCCAGGTTCACAGGCTGGGCAGCAGTCGGATCAACAAACACCGTGTAGATTCTTTTGGCGGCTGCTTTGAACTGGATACAAACAAATGTAAGCATTGCACATGAAGACAGGCACACACTGACACACACACACACACACACACACACACACACACACACACACACACACACACACACAGAGGAAATCTCATTGTGCACAGACCAATAGCCACATGAAACTGCTCATGACATCATAGACAGTAACAAACTGAATGTAGGAAGTATTACCTATGGAATCTCTCTGTAAAAGACACATTGGGAACTAGTCACACAGGAAAAGAAGTATGACCTCATTGTCAAACTCAGCAGAAGTGAAGGATAGAAGACATGCATGTGTGTACACGTACGTATGTGTGTGGTGTGTGTGTGTGTGGTGTGTGTGTGTGTGTGTGTGTGTGTGTGTGTGTGTGTGTGTGTGGCATGTGTGTGTGTGTGTGTGTGTGTGTGTGTGTGTGTGTGTGTGTGTGTGTGTGTGTGTGTGTGTGTGTGTGTGTGTGTTGGGGCTAAGTTCTCATCCTGCATGCATCCTCTATTTTACATATGCTAACACATACGTACATATGTAGTCATAGACACACACACACACACACATACACACACACACACACACGTACACACACACACGTACACACACACACACACACACACACACACACACACACACACACACACACACACACACACACCAGTACCTGTTTAGGATGCTTCACCCTGTACTTCTCCACTTCCAACCAGAACTTGATGTTTTCATCGCTAAACTCTCCTAACAGAAATTGCTGCAGAATGAGAGAACAGCCCACACATGATGCACACTCACAGTCACAACAAACGGAGTCCATTTAGTACAGAATGTCAATAGACATCATAGAATAGGCAACCCATCCTCGTTTACAATGTTGCGTGCATTGAAGGAGTATACATAGTAAACTAAGGGCACATACGCACATGCATGTACACATGTGCCATAAAAGTTGAAACTTATACAATGCTCAAGTTCTGACAATTTCTATGTTAAATACGTAATTTACATTTTTTTTTTCTTATGAAGGAAGTGGTCTATGCTAAGGATCTGTGAAGAATTAGGCATATTCACAATAAAACCTGTTTTGGTGGAGCATTCATAAAATTCACAAAAGTAAAACTACATGAAAGCTATGTACGCATGTAAACATATACACACAACATCACATACAATGCAATAATGTACATACATATGTACACAACACACACACACACACACCTGAAAGCACTGTACACCAGCCGGGTCTTTGAGAAGCTTGTCGAAAGAGGCCACCCAGGACCCAACCTGCGGTGCATTGTCAAAGGTGTTGTCAGCTGTTGTGGTGGCCGTCATCACACTATCCAGACTCCCAGAGATCCCAGAGTTCTTTGGGGGAAGTCCATTACGCTCAAATTCACCCAAGGGTCCTACAAGAGGATAATAATGAAAGGATTTTAAGATACTCTGAGTTGATAACAAACCCACAAGTGTGGTAAGGATTCTTCATGATCAGAGAGGAAGACACCATCAACAAATGATGAAATACCAGTGAAACTACACATGTACAGTACACGCATGTACGTACGTATGTGTAAATACACAGTACATGCATATACGTATGTATATAAGGATACACACAGTACACGTATGTATGTTAGGATACATACAGTACATGCATATATGTGAGGATACACACATGTACATCAGGACACATACAGTACATGCATAATATATGTATGTGAGGACACACACAGTACACGCATGTACATTAGGATACACGCAGTTACATAGCACAAGGTATGTACGAACGTATATATGTATCAACTACATACAGAAACACGAGTAATCAACTGTTCACCCCTCTGGTGAAGGACTGTCCTATGTATAGCACCTGGCTCCATGGTTACTAATTCAATAAGTATCACCTCAACTGAGACCAACCCTGTTTGAAAGACCACTTCTAGTTCGTCCCTAAAGGGGGCCCCTCACATGGGGGCCAGGAGTGGGGTGTGTACACTGGAGACAGATTTGCTTATAACACACGCACACACAGGTGGTCCCCCAGATGGGGAGTACGTACATACTACCGAACCACTGTATTTCAACACTCAAACACCACATAATATTGCTACCCAGTGAGAAAAGCTAATTGCAGAACACCTCTTTGTGGTGCAGTGTGTGCCTAACCACAACCACAAAAGACCCTTAATTATATTCATAGTAGTAAAGATAAACAGCAACTCACCATGAATACCATTAGTGGGCATATCCTCCACCTGGACAACAAGAGGAAGTGGGAGGTAACGAGGTGGGAGGTTATAAGTGGGTGAAAACACAACACCAACAAAGAAGTCACAGATAGCCTACTAGTATACCTAGTAGATATTCCACATTAAAATTTAATGAGATATTTGTTACAAATATCCAAGGAGGCATTAAATGCACATGGAAAACAGCAAAACACAAGAATACATTAAAATACAGCCGAAAGTGGTTATAGTAAGCATGTACCATCTGTAACCAACTAAATCAGTACTGTACATGAGGTAGGGAGAGAGGAATAAGCAACTAAATCAGTACTGTACATGAGGTAGGGAGAGAGGACAGAGCACGACAGGCTTGGATACTCACTAACCGAGTTTGACTGTATCTCCGCAGTGGTTTCAAACAAATTGAAATATTTATCCTAATACGTGGGTATATTGAAAAGGAGCCTAAATGATGGCACATAAATGCCCTTATTTGAAGTGTGTGTGATGGTATAAGACTCCAGTTTTAACAGGAGAGATCAAGAACAAGAGAAGACAGAAGATACATACGTAGATGGCAGTGTACGTATGTATGACTAGGTAGCGCGCGTGCGCACACACACACTCACACACACACACACACACGCACAACACACACAAACACACACACACACACACACACACACACACACACACACACTGCATGGGTGCTAACACAATAAGATCAAAGGCTAGTGTCTGCCAACCCATGAATGAAATTGATACATGATACACATACACACCACATGACCAAGAGAAGCTACCCGATCCTTCATGCATTCAAAGTGAAGCCTTACTTACTGTCAGTTGTAAGGATGGAGTGCTTTCAGTCCCTTCCAGTCCAGTTTCACATCTCACTGAGCTTGGCTGTGAACCATGGCTGTCGTAGTGGGACGATCCATTGAGTGAAATGGCAATGGGCGGTATGGGGCTGTCTACAAATATCTGCTCCTCTGTTGACTCTGAGTTCTCGACTGGTGGTCGGAGGTCAACAAGGTCCTTGCTACGTCTTTGAACATTTGGAGAAGAG
>CAUJGJ010000277.1:1313400-1318400 GCA_963170055.1 Halisarca cf. caerulea | reverse complement strand
GCATGTACACATGTATGAGCCTATGGTACAAGTACAAATTCACATGTAGACAAACAAGCACGCCAAATATTCCCACTTTATCTCCTGGTCTTATGTACACTTATTCAACTCTTATCTGTTTGTGTGTGTACCATTATGATAACAGCTCCCTGGGAATGATGGGCTGCATGCTGTGATGTGGTCACCAGCAGATGCTGACTCCAACATTGCTTTGATTGTGATGGTCCTTATACTGTTGTCTTGCCTCTCTCTCTCACACACACAGGACCACCTGTCAACATCCCAGGACAATGAATATGATCACAATATTGACATGAATTTTGTCCACTACACCTATTGTGTGCTCCTGCAGATGGTAAGGATGAGTGTGTCCCTGGTAATTATTGTGATGGGTGTGTTCCTGGTAGTTTTACAATGGGTGTGTCCCTGGTAAATATTGCAACAGGTTTGACCCTGGTAATTATTGCGATGGGTTTGGCTCTGGTAATTGCGATGGGTGTGTTCAAGGACTCCTACTACAGTGGGTATGTCACTAGGAATTTTTGTGATGGGTGTGTCCCTGGGATTATGGTAAGCATGGGTGTGCACTTGGAGGTGTATTGTCAGAATGGGTGTGACCCTGTTATTACACCATGGGAGCATTTCCAGTGATGTCACATGTGTAGAGATTCTTTCTAGACAGTTTTCCATTGTTTGTTGTTTGGGATGGTTACCTTAGTAACTCCATTTCCCTGTAAGCATGTTCAGAAGTAACCTTTGTTTGCATGGATGATGTATGCAGTGTGTACCTACAAGAACACTTGGCCTTGTGCTGTGCAGGGAGTCTTTGTGGTGGTACTACAGTGGAACCTCTGAATAAAAGACACTTTGGGGACAACATAAATTCAGCTGATTTGTTCTTTGTAGAGAGGTTTTCCTCTTTGGGAGGTTCAAAATGTGTTGTAGGAATTATACTGGGACCGTAAGTTGTGTCCTTTGTAGAGTAGTTTGTTATATTGTGTCCTTTTTTGGGAGAGTCCACTATCGGAGGTTACACTGTAGATTTCAGCCAGTGGTAGTAACAGCAAACATGCCTATGTACCTTGAATTAGAGGTCATCCTCTGTTTGTGTGTGTGTGTGTGTGTGTGTGTTTGTGCATGTGCGTGCGTGATAGTGTGTGTGTGCATACATACATGCATGTATGCACGCGTGTGTGTGTGCATGTGTGTGTGTGATAGTGTGTGTGTGCATACATACATACGTACGTGTGTGTGCGTGCATGCGTGTGTGCGTGCATGCATGTGCTTGTGCATGTGTGTCGAAATTCCTCTGAAGTATTGTCTGTATGTGCAGCTTTGTGCAACACATACAGACAATACTTCAGAGGAATTTTACATATAAGTACATGTGTGTGCATAAGAATACTCATACTAGTGATTGCGTGTTCTCCCTTCAACAGCCTTCTGATGTGCAGAAGTCAGTCCTAAAGGCAATTATCACTGGTTTGTTGAAGGAGTCAGAGGAGAGACAGAAGACAAAGGATCACCTCAGGCCCTACATCGTTCTGATTGAGGTGTGTGTGTGTGTGTGTGTGTGTGTGTGTGTTTGTGTGTGTGTGTGTTTGTATGTGTGTGTGTGTGTGTGTATGCTTGCGTGCATGTGTGTGTGTGTGTGTGTGTGTGTATGCTTGCGTGCATGTGTGCATTGGTGTGTGCATGCATGTGTGTGTTGCTTTTATTACTTTTGGCGTTCACATCTTCCAATACTTTAACCTACTCTACTACTGTAGTGGTCCTTGTGTATTGTACGTATCATAGTTATTCCATACTTGCATAGCAGTATGTAGATATAGCATATCTATGGTTGTTTTTACCTTGTGTTCCGCAGAATCCACAGTTTCGTCATCCAGCAACGTACGTCATATTTGCCCATCTCCTTCGCCAGTTGTCTCTCCTCTCAGAACAGTACCACCGACTTCTAGTTCACTGGTTTAGGAGGTGCGTATGTACCTACAGTCCGTGCACCTACAGTCCATGTACCTACAGTCCGTGTACCTACAGTCCATGTTCCTACAGTCCATGTACCTACAGTCCGTGCACCTACAGTCCATGTACCTACAGTCCGTGCACATACAGTCCATGTACCTACAGTCCATGTACCTACAGTCCATGTACCTACAGTCCATGTACCTACAGTCTGTGCACCTACAGTCCATGTACCTACAGTCCATGTACCTACAGTTCATGTACCTACCGTCTGTGTACCTACAGTCCATGTACCTACAGTCCATGTACCTACAGTCCATGTACCTACAGTCCATGTACCTACCGTCTGTGTACCTACAGTTCATGTACCTACCGTCTGTGTACCTACAGTCCATGTACCTACTATCCTTGTACTTATGGTCTGGTTGCTATAGTGTAATGTGTGCTTGTGTAAGCATAGTCGTTTTCTACAGCTACTCCACAGTCCTCACACACACACACACACACACACACACACACACACACACACACACACACACACACACACACACACACACACACACACACACACACACACTTCACTCCTGTTCACTCCTCAGCTACCACAAGGACCGTTTCCAGAGTCTCGTCAGCAAGGTCAACCAGTTCATATCTGTTCGGTTATTTCCTCCAAACCCTAATGAACTTCCTGCCCCAGTCAAGTGCTCCTGGTGGATACCTTCTGCTATTAAGATTCTTGCACTGCTGAGTATGTGACTTTACATACAGTAAATGTACACTCTATGCACACATGCGTGTGTGTGTCCATGTATGTGTGTGTGTGTGTGTGTGTGTGTGTGTGTGTGTGTGTGTGTGTGTGTGTGTGTGTGTGTGTGTGTATGCTTGTGTGTGTGACAGTGTTTGTGTGTGTATGTGTGTATGTGTGTGTGTGTGTATATATGTGTATGTGTGTGTCTGTGTGTGTGTATGTGTGTGTGTGTGTGTGTGTGTGTGTGTGTGTGTGTGTGCGGGTGCGGGTGTGGGTGTGGGTCTATGTGTGTTTGTGTGTATGTGTGTGTGTATGTGTGTGTGTCCCTGTGTGTGTGTGTGTCCCTGTGTATGTGTGTATGTGTGTGTGTGTGTGTATGTGTGTGTGTATGTGTTTGTCCCTGTGTGTGTGTGTGTCCCTGTGTATGTGTGTATGTGTATGTGTGTGTGTGTGTGTGTCCCTGTGTGTGTGTGTGTGTGTGTGTGTGTGTGTGTGTGTGTGTGTGCATATGTGTATGAATGTATGTAGATGTGTGTGAGTGTTTGGATGTATACAAGATTGTGTATACCTTTGTACAACCTTTCTGGTGGAATTCTGTGTACTTTTCTGCACTGTGTACACATGTGTAATTTCAGTCAGATTCTATATTGTATAGGTCTACGATTACACCATTATCGTACATACGTACGTATATCTATGTAACGTACGTATGTACTCAAATTTTTGCAGAGTGAAACTTGTACGTTTTTCAGGGATTGGAAGTTATGCGAAAGAATTTTAACCCGTAAGAATTTAGGCGACTCTTGTGCAATGACAAAGATGACCGTCAAAAGAACAGGGGTTGTCGAGACGCACTGCAGCACCTTTGCTCTTTTCTCTGATAGCTTTCATATGTACACAAACAGACAAAGTTTATATTAAAAGAGAGGCAAAATGAGGGTAGGATTAAAAGAGGATCCGCGAAAATATACACCGCAAAAATTGTGAAAATGGTCAATCCACAAAATTTTCATCCTGCAGAAATTTCAGCACATATGGTATGTACTTGTCTCTGTTTCTCTTTGCCCAGATGCAGCCAACAACCTCGAACATCCTCCTCTCATTCCTTACACCAGCTTCTACAACCCTGCTCTGGACCACACCGATCTCATGACTGAGTACTATGCTTGGCAGAGCCCACAGGGATTTGCCACAATGTGAGGACTCTTGCCATGTTTGTGTGTGTGTGTGTGTGTGTGTGCGTGTGTGTGTTTGTGTGTGTGTGTGTGTGTGTGCGTGTGCGTGCGTGTGTGTGTGTGTGTGTGTGCGTGTGTGTGTGTGTGTGTGTGTGTGTATGTGTGTGTGTGTGTGTGTGTGTGTGTGTGTGTGTGTGTGTGTGTGTGTGTGTGTGTGTGTGTGTATGTGTGTCACTGTGTGTGTGTGTGTGTGTGTGTGTGTGTGTGTGTGTGTGTGTGTGTGTGTGTGTGTGTGTGTGCATGTGTGTGTGCATAAGCATGTGCATATACACAGTCTTTTTGACTCTGTGCCAACACTTAATTACCCCAAGTAGTGTGTATTCTGTAAGAAAATAAGATTTGATTAATTCCATCAAATAATATCAAGTTCTCATTTCATGTTGGGGTTTTGATAAAGGTGCCTCCAGCAGTGCATGTCCTGTTACTTACAATTGGACACCTGGCTTTGCTGATGTACATACCCAATATCTTGGTCCCAGCTGGTGTGCCTGTATCTTTGTCCCAGCTGGTGTGCCTGTATCTTAGTCCCAGCTGATGTACCAATATCTTAGTCCCAGCTGGTGTGCCTGTATCTTGGTTCCAGCTGGTGTGCCTGTATTTTGGTCCCAGCTGGTGTGCCTGTATCTTGGTCTCAGCTGGTGTGCCTGTATCTTGGTCCCAGCTGGTGTGCTTGTATCTTGGTCTCAGTTGGTGTGCCTGTATCTTGGTCCCAGCTGGTGTGCCTGTAACTAGTCCCAGCTGGTGTGCCTGTAACTAGTCCCAGCTGGTGTGCATGTATCTTTGTCCTGGCTGGTGTGCCTGTAACTAGTCCCAGCTGTTGTGCATGTATCTTTGTCCCAGCTGGTGTGCCTGTAACTAGTCCCAGCTGGTGTGCCTGTAACTAGTCCCAGCTGGTGTGCCTGTAACTAGTCCCAGCTGGTGTACCTGTATCTTTGTCCCAGCTGGTGTGCCTGTAACTAGTCCCAGCTGGTGTGCCTGTAACTAGTCCCAGCTGGTGTGCCTTGTGTTATGTGTGCTTGTATCTGATTGTGTACAGGAGATTTTCCTTCTGT